>MVGT01000078.1:875578-936663 GCA_002174775.1 Macleaya cordata | reverse complement strand
TTTGTATAAATAATATTCTTTAAGTTATCAGGGGACCCAAAAAAACAGACAGCAAAAGGTGGTGGTGAGTAAAATTTAAATGAAAGAAACCGGAAGGCACAATCAAGAAATGACAAGAAATCTTCTAGCTGTGTCTCTGATGGTTGCTAAAGATCGTCTCAATCTCATAAACCAGCTGGAGTAGAAGATTCGGATACTAGAGGACTGGTTACATTGGATCTTGAAGCTGTGATCAACTTGGCCTCCCCAGAGACCTACCTCCCATTTGCCGGAGTATGAAGGATTTGATAGACAAGCTTCTCTGGCAATCTTCCTGTTGCCTGCAATTTCGTAGACCATTTGTCTTTGAGATGGAACTCACAGTGTCTTAAAGTGTCAATGTAAACAGAAAATGACAAATAAACTGACCTGAAAATCTCGCATATGCAAAATTGGCTCACACCCAACATCGGCAACTGACTTTCCTAGTGGGGTTTGCGAATTGAACCTTCCTGCTTCATAGGCTGAAAGGATACCTTTGTCATCAGGAAGGTGGTGACAAACTCTTAGGAGCGAGCTTAGGGAATTCATCTGCCAGCCCAAAAAAGAATGCAAATCAGACAAGCAGATTCCCATGCAAATTTGAAGAAAAACATATATATTAATTTTGCTCAAGTAAACTGGGAACTCCTCATAATCAAATTAAAATTGGAGGACTTTATATTCATTTTGCAGATACCATAACATCAAACAGTTAACCACTAACCTGTCTTACCGATCAAACAAAAACAAAAAAGAATAAAGATCCTGAAAAGTGCTTACATGTGAGGTGAGAAAGCTGAGAACCCTCCTACTTGTAAAAGAAAATAAAATAAAAAATGAAAGAACTCTCCTTGTGGATACGGCAAAATTATTCGGATCACTAGGTTAATGATGTTGAAAGTAAACAAACTGAAACATCAACCAGGAAACCAAACTATCAATCAATGCTGACAATTTACGAAGAAAACCATGACCATCCGAAGACACTCAATGTTACCCTCCAGTGCACTTAAAAGGAGTTAAAAGGCTTGTATAAGATGCACAACATTAGAAAGCTTGCGCAGAGGACTGCAAATTCAAAGTCCTTGTATAAAAATATGACGGGGATTCCTACATGCAATACTAATTTCAACATGTAAGGTGCGTGGACACGCATGAAGTTTGAGATTCATAAATACTGAAGCAACTTGCTGTATCCACAGAAGGTGACTGGTTCTACTATGCGATACATGCTTGTACAAGTGTAAACTCATTATCCTCCATAATAGGTAATATCTTACATAAATATAAAATAAATAAATAAATAAAAACATGCCGGTTAAATAGGAACATGGACTCAAATAAGCTGACCTTCATGTACGGACAGGAAGCACAGCCTCCATGGATGGAGCACCCTTCTCCTGTTGCTACTCCAGGAATAACTGAGAGATTACTGATTTCGATTGCTTCAACAGAATGTCGGCCATCAGGCGAATTTTTTGATGTTCTTGATAATGAGTCTGAACAGACCGGAAATACGATTTCAACGTTGATTTTTGCTCTCCCAGAAGCAGCCTTAACAGAACCTAATAATCTACGAACTGCAGCAACAATTGATGTCACCATCCCTGTTTCTGTTCCTAATACAAACTGAAGGTGCTCATCCAGGTTCCGCTCCAAAGCCTCCTGAACCCTCTGTTTGATGAAATCTAATATGTTTTGGGTCGAACCCACCACCCCCATTCCTCTTCTCTTGGCTTCCATTGCAAGGGAGAACATTTCTCCTGGGACCTCAAAATGAGCTGTTAGGTATGCATCACAGTACAATTCTTGTATCTTCTTCACAACTTCGTTCCCAAAAAGATCATGCACAATGCAAGTCCCATCCTAGAACAAAAAAAACTTATAAGCACTGTTGAGAAAACTAAAGCAAACCAATTAACACAACAATCTGCATTGCAAGACACATCTAGATAGAGGAATGGAACTCATGGTATAATAAAAACGTTATAATCATTCAATATATCATAAAGCCTCCTAATGATAAGCAATCCTTCAAGAGTTATTCCAATAACAAAAAAATTTTGTTGGATCATTTCACTGGATAGTTAATCTGAAAATTAGATAAAACGATTATAAGTAGCTAGCCTATGGAGAGTAACTATGAGGAGCATGATACCATACACTCCAAAAGCCAGTCGCCAAAATTCTGCAGGTCGGTCACAGAGTCAGCCAATACCTCGAATTGGTTCAGACCCTTGATACCGAACTGTCTGATCAATCATTAATTAAAGATTTCCAGAAAAAATCTGTACAGCAAAGACATTTCCTAAATTCTTACCACTCATGTCCTAGTGCAGCAAAACTGAACTCAGTGAATGAAAACCCAAGCATGGTATATCTATTTCCTAACAAAGCCAGGTTAATGGCTCATCAATTTCTTCTTAAGCTATAATATTTAAAAGTAACTGAAGTTATACTATGACCTTGATCTGTAATTATTCCAATTAATATGTTTTAACATGACCTTGATCACCCTACAGTTGTGCCCAACTTTTGGTCCCAACTCCCAAGTTTTTCAACCAAAACTATTGAACACGAATATCCTTGGTGGTCTTGTCATTTCCCATTTCTTTAACATATTTTTGAATGTCATAACTTAAGTATAACCCCATATTCCTGGTTTTGAATTATCTCTATATTGTCTACCCAAAAAAAAAGAATTATCTCTGTATTTCCAAAGTTCTCAAGTTATAATCTAGAACTACACTAGTGCATAAGTGTAAAATTAACGGAGAAAAAAAGAATTAAGAGCCCTTGCAATTCGAACATGTGGAAGTACATTTCCGGATAAAACAAATGCATAAGAAAACCAAGTAAAAACCATGGATGCAAGCAGAAATGAAAGCGTCACTTATACAGCTAAATTCAAAACCAGATATATTACGAGTACCTTACACAACTGAAAAGCTTCGGTTATTTCTTAAATAATGAATGAGAAGTCACCTGATAATAGTGCAAGCGGGGTAACAATGATCTTATGGAGTCCCTATCATGTTTTGGATGTATCATGGCAATCTCTTCATTTGTCATGCTAGCCATCTGCTGAAACAACTCTGCTATATTCGCACCCATGTAGGAATCAGGACCATACCATATGTTCAAATCTGGTATCTGAGCAAATCCCTGATAAGATGCAAATTTGCACAAAGAATGAACAAGATAACCCTAAATTTGGCAGTTTAAACCTTTTAGTGGAGACACTACCAGTAACAATATCATACAAAAGATATTACAAAGAGCCTGCAAAACTACCAACCTGCAGAATGGTTTGCACAACATTAGAAGAAGTGCAGGTAATTGTGGGCACAAGTTCATTAGCAAATGCCTTTGTTTCTAATGAAGTGTTTATGTAGATAACATGCAAAGAAGGAAGAGACCTCGCAGCTGCCTCAAGATAACTTGTATATGTAGGACTTGCTGCTGCATCTGCCAAAGAGCAACCAATGCGTTCGCTGGACATTCTGTATACACCAACCTGCATAGATCTAGTCACAGTCAAGATGCTGCATTGCAACCGACATATTAAGTGTTTTCTGTCTTACAAAAACAACAAAAAAACTATTTACATACTAGTAGAGCCAGAATTTAAACCAAAAGACTGCAAAATATTTAATGCATGAAATATGCTTCTATTAATCCCTGCAATAGGACAGATGGTAACAGCAGTCCCCGAAGCAGGCATTAATTAAGCACATATTGTCTCAGCTTTCTTATGAAGGCAACATAAGCAAATTCGTAATAATAGTATTCGAAAAAAAACCCAATGCAAATGCCAATAACAGAATAACAGTTAGTTTTTCCCCATGCATTGCTAAGTATCCCGTGGAAACTGAAATTAAAAATGAATTAAAGTTATCCACAAGCAAGAATAAGGAGGATATCATTATAGTATAAATTAGCTTCACCTAGCCCCTGAGCAAGGTTAGAATGCCTCTAAAGATTCTGACTTCTGAGTTGCCTATTGAAACAAGCATCAGGAACAAGGCTTCAGGAAACAGAGTAATGAAGTAAAGAACTTGAATAACATGGGCAACAAGAAACAGAGATTATGAACCCTGGTAATCAAACAAACAGTTTCAAGAGAAGATTGGGCCATGTGATCCTGTAGCATATAACCTATGGATTTTTTGTATTGGTCAAAATCTGTGGAATTTGCATATGATAACCATATACATCTGCTCAAAATAAGAAAGATATGAGTGGAAAGATAAATACCTTCTCAAAGCCAGCCTGATCAAGGATTGCACGTACGTTCTCTGACATGAAATCTACACCCAGAACAGTGATAAATTGGCATCCAGCTTCTGCCATCTTGACAGCCATATCTGCCATAACCAAGGAATCAGATATATGGATGTGAGGCCACTGCTGCTGTGCAGCGGTTAAGATGCCTTGGACCTCTGGGTCCATGTAAAAATGTGCAACCACACCAATTTTCTTCTCCTTTAGCACGTTGACTAGTTCTTTAACCTTCAATTCATCAGGGAACAAAAACTTTGCCTGCAATTACACTACAATGGAACTTAGATTCTGATATTGCCAGAAAATCCATAGCACAAGATGACTGAAATAATTGAATTTCTACCTTAGGCAAGCAGAACTTGGAACATGGTTCAAGTTTACGTTGGTTCATATTACACATGTTATATGCTCAGCTATGCTTCCTCACAAATGCATATGCTTAAGTGACCAAGGCATAGAACAATATTTTTGGAAATAGTCTACCAAAGGAACAATAAAAAGAAACTTTTATCACCATTCGCAAGATTTAGGAACTAAAAAATATAATTAGATAGCCTAACTTGATAATTGCCGCAGTTCACTTAATGGAGGTAATTTCAAATTTCTACTAATACATCTGCAATCTGATTTAAAAGCACAGTAGGTGAGCACAATTCAGTTTCTTTTTTCTACTTCAAATAGAGTGAGACCTGTCCTGGATTTTGATTTATACAGCAACTATACCTCTCAAACTAATGAGAGCCAATTATCCTTATCCAAAAGCAAGTTCTTCAGTAACTCTTAATACAACCCTACTTGCATGGAAGGACTTATCTACAATCAGTGTTTTACAAGGTACGGAGTCTATGGACATGTGTGGCGTCATAACCTCAAGATGCATGACACTCATGATTCACACTCCCACAACTGTTTGGGAAAGCAATCAACAAACCCACTGTTGATCTATAATTTAAGGGTGTTAATGACATGTATATTAATGTTAGAAAACTATCACTAATTCAGCATCCCAGTGAGCTGAGATAGAACAATGCGGAAACAGTATGTCAAAGAGACCACCTTGCTTGAGTGTCAATTCTATTGATAAATTTGTTGTTCAAGTTATATCTTTTCCTCATCGGTATAAACAAAATGACTATAAAGTTCGTCAGAGGAGAGCTTCTCTGTTGTGCACAAAATCATCATTTCTGAAAAGTACAACCTGGGTCGATATGTAATTGATAGAATATTGTGAATTTCATTTCTTACAGCACTTGCAAATAGATCTCTACATGCTAAGATATGAACAGACACAACATTAAATATTTCTTTTTTTTTTTTGAAAGTTACAACATTAAATATTTCTTAATGCTCCAAAAAGAAGCCTATCTTATATCTCATACAAGGAATATACCCTAAAAGCAGGATTTTTTAAAAATAAGTTATACTCCCATTGGAATAAGCCTTTGAACCATGATAGACACTTCAAGGAAAATACAGATAATAGGATTATATATAACAATGAAAAATCTTAAATCGACGAATTGAATTGAATCGAACAGAACTTATTACCTTCTGTATTCTATAGACTAGTCCATTTGCATATTTCCCAGTTCATTTTACGATCTAGTTTTACAGAAAAAACTAAAACTTGTTGAAAAACAAACTAAAACAAATCAAATTTCGATTACAAGATGTCGTTCGAAAATAAGAAAAACAGAGACACAGAAAGATAACAGAGATGACAGACTATTGATAACCTGAGCTTCGGCATAGCTTCCTTTAGGATGAATATCATCAGCAGTTACAACAAGAGAAGGAAAAGGATCAAGAGCCGGCTTTCCATTTCTCTCTGCAACAAGAGCTTTAGTTCTCTTCTGCATACTAATCAAAACGTTATGCCATGTATTCACTCTAGAATGAGCACGACCTTGTAATCCAACATTCAATGCCGCCAAATCCTCTGTTTTCAATTTCAATACTTCCTCAGGAAACGCTCCATCGAGAATCCAAATCAAACACGAACAGAATCCTCTTGTGATCTCCGAATCACTATCGGCAGAGAATCTCATCCTTCCCAACTCATCCATCGTTGACACTAACCACACCTGAGCCGTACATCCCATGACACGATTCCCGAGGATACGATCTGAGTAATCGAATCGAGGAAGAAGAGTCGCGTAGTGTAAGAGACGTTTAACTCGATCAATCGGTTCGGATAAAGATTCAAACTCGGAAACAAGGCGTTCGAGTTTGGAGATAGCAAGTTCAGATGTACCTAATGGACTTTCAGTAACCGCCGAACATGAAACAGAAGAGCTAGGGTTTCGAATCTTCGAATTCAGATGAGACGAAGAAGATGAAGAAGACGAAGAAGAAGAAGAAGTAGAAGAGGAGTTAGCATTATTATGACTATGGTTAGTGTTTTGAACACATTTCAAAGACCTAAAAGAAGAAGCTTTTCTATCTTTTTCTCTGTAACACCAAAACAAAAGAGAGGATTTAGGATTACGGCTTGATAATCCGACGAAGTAAGACGAAGATGAAGACCTCGTAGCCAACGTTGCAGAATCCATTACCAGCAAAAAAAAACCTTCAACGTAGTCCCTAGAAATAGTCTCTTTGTCGTCGTCGTCGTCGTCTAGAGAGAGAAAGAGAGTTAATTGGAGTTAGAAAACTGTGGCGATCCTTAAACTGCGCACCACCTTATTGCAGAGCAGAAGCTTCACAGAGAGAAAGAGAAGGGGTCAGAGTAAAGAGGAGAGCCTTTTCTTTTTCTGAAAAGGCGGTAAAATGAATATGGACAGGAAGCGAGGGAATTTCTAGGAAGATTTTGGATCCATTGAATTAGAAATACGATACTATTATTTCCCTATTATTTTTGTAGAGGTATATTGTCCAACGGTTGCCATTTATATAGTAGGATCCACATAAAAATAATATAAGAAATTATTTATGTAATGTTGATTTCTCAATGATTAAAATCATCTTACTAAAAATTAGATTGTAATGAAATTTTGAATTTCATTAAAATTTGTTGTAAATTAACCATAAAATAGATATTTGTAAGATTGTTAAACTTTTAACCTAATTTTTAATTAGATTAGAAATTTTAGGATAATTTGTTTTATGGGGCGCATGATCTATGTGGATAGGACATCATTCATACGGAAAATTAGTTCCTGGATAACTAACGAATATATTGGGCGGAGAATTGGTCATTTTTTTGAGTCAGTATTTTATCAAAGCTTGTTTTGGTTAGTACTGTTGGCGTTGAAGATACCACTCATTATTAGCATCAAAACATAAGGACGAAGAGTTTCCGGTTTGGGACAAATTGGATCAGGATAAGTCCTAATATTGTTATTGTTTTAGTGATCCCAGGTTTATGTTAACCTGGATACAACAGTCTCGGGTTATGGATGGTGGGGTCAGTCAAGGATCTTGAGAATATATACGTAGTAATGTTGTTTTTGTCTTGCTAGTACTGGAAGGCAAATGTACTTGGGAACTCATACAGCAACAATGAATCAATCATCATCTTTATTGACGATTTCCTACGTGTTAATGTTAATCTTTTTTAAAAGTGCTTGGATCATGGCATGCGTCAAAATGGAATATTTCTGATGCTTAGGGTTTCAACTTTCGAGGCTTTTATTTATATTAATAATTACTATTATTATTGTTTATTTATTGTCTTTGTTTTCAAGTAATCGGATTAGGGCAGGATCAACATGGAGTATTTTTTATGTTTTGAATTTGAATGCCTTTTTTTTCTTTTTCTTTTTTTTCTTTTAGTCGTGCTTGGTATACAAGAAAAATTTGCATTTGCACTTATTCTCGGTCAAATTGATAAATCAACTGCTTAGTATGATATTCATTTGCTAGTTAGAATACCTAGACTCCTGTTTGTCCATGCAAACTACCACTACCATAGCTGTGGTAATTTGCATTTTGCAAATTATCATTGCATACCAAGCAGGGCCTTAAAGACAAGTCCTCACACATGTGTAATGGACTTGTGAGTTGACAAACTAAATAATAACAAAAATGAGATTTTTGCCAAAAACCCCTATTTCAAAAATATTTTAGAATTTAGCCCAACAAATATTTTCTTTTAGTCTAAGGTCCCTGGGAGTTTTAATGAAAACTCTCTCTGAGTGTGTAATTTATAGACTGAGAGTTTCAATTATCCAAGGCCCTTAGACTAAATGAAAAGGTTTGTTGGGTAAAATCTTAAAATACGTTTCAAGTAGGGGTTTTTGGCGAATTTTTCCTTAAAAAATCACTTATTTTAAGTAACTACTTACATATATTAAGTACTAATAGCAATCCTATTTATAATTTTTTTAATGTTATTTTTTTATTTAATTAAAATAAAATGAGAAAGCAACAATTTTCAAGAACTGCCCTAGGGTTGGGGTAAAAATATAAATCCTTTTCATATGATTTTTTTTTTCAGTATTCTCTTTCAAATTTTCCTTTTATGGCCTCGTTTCTCTTCTCTACTTCCTTCTCTCACAAACTCAAAAAAAAAAGAGTTTTATTTCAACATAATGAATATCCACCACCTAAAANTCATGTTTGTCCATGCAAACTACCACTACCACAGCTGTAGTAATTTGCATTTTACAAATTATCATTGCATACCAAGCATGCCCTTAAAGACGAGTCCTCACACATGTGTAGTGGGCTTGTGAGTTGAAAAACTAAATAATAACAAAAAAGAGATTTTTGCCAAAAACCCCTATTTCAAAAATATTTTAAGATTTAGCCCAACAAATTTTTTTTTTTAGTCTAAGGCCCCTGGAGGTTTCAGTGAAAACTCTCTGTGAGGGTTTCAGTGTGTGTAATTTATAGACTGAGAATTTCAATTACCCAGGGCCCTTAGACTAAATGAAAAGGTTTGTTGGATAAAATCCTAAAATATGTTTTAAATAGGGGTTTTTGGCGAATTTTTCCTTTAAAAAACTCACTTATTTTAAGTAACTACTTAAGTACTAATAGCAATCCTATTTATAATTTTTTTAATGTTATTTTTTTATTTAATAAAAATAAAATGAGAAAGCAACAATTTTCAAGGAACTGCCCTAGGGTTGGGGTAAAAATATAAATCCTTTTCATATGGTTTTTTTTCAGTATTCTCTGTCAAATTTTCTTTTTATGGCCTCGTTTCTCTTCTCTACTTCCTTCTCTCACAAACTCAAAAAAAAAAGAGTTTTATTTCAACATAATGAATATCCACCACCTAAAATGAATCTGTAGGGTCTATTTGAATTGTAGAATCTGTAAAAATTCGCAAAAATCGTAGATTTCGTTTGATCGAAATTGATAAATACAAATATATCTATATAAAACTATTTTTTTATTTTTTTTAATTCATAAAACATATCAGTAAATAATAAGCAAGTGTTAAAGTATAGGTCAACTTTGAATCTCTGTTTTTCATTAGGGGATGTGTTAAGGCAATTGCCTTCTAACAGATAGAGGAAGTCATCCAGTGCAGTGCTCAATAGTCCAGTCCACTAACTGATTATTACTAAATCGTAAGTCATGACATCACTTGCAAATATTGGCTGAGCAACTCTCAACCCAACGTGAATAATCGAACACGCAACATTCACTTAATTTGTCCGAGAGCATAACCCATTTTTCATATGATATGCTCGGACCCACTTGCACTACATACATGCTCAATAATTCTTGGGTCTGCCATAGACCAAAATTCACTTTGACCTTACCATTAGACACAAATATATTTGATTTATTTAAGGAGGGGATACATTTTGATTTTTTTTATTTGACCACTAAACAACTTCTCGTTACACAGTAAAATCACTAAGAACATCTGGTTCATCAGAATCAGGATTGAAGTGGCCACTAACCGTATAATACTAATGGAAAACTACAGTTTTTTTTTTTTTTTTTTAAATTTTATCCTAAGACCATTTAAATTAGGGGAGTTTGTCTATTTGAAAAATATTTTAATATTTATCATAATAAACGTTTTCTTTTAGTGTAAGGTCCCTGGGGGTTTCAGTGAAACCCTCTGAGAGTTTCAGTATGTGAACCCCCTGAGAGTTTCAGTGTGTGTAATTTATAGACTGCGGGTTTCCGTGTATTAAGCTCAAAACCAATTGACAATGAGTGGTGTGACCCATGATCATTATATATTGAGTTTGCTAGGTTCTCATATCCCATGTGGGACTATTCTCATCACGTCCCCTCACGTGTGGCGTTCTTTTGCGCCTAACACGTAGAACTCTTTTTGGGTGATGGAGAGCATGTGTGGCCATTGGGCCTATCACGTGTGGGCTTGCGCTCTGATACCATGTTAAGTTTGTGGGCATCCAACTCAAAACCAATTGGCAATAAGTGGTGTGACCCAGGATCATTATATATTGAGTTTGCTAGGCTCTCATATCCCATGTAGGACTATTCTCATCACAGTGAAACCCTCCGATGGTTTCAGTCAGTTACCAATGGACCTTAGATTAAATGAAAACGTTTGTTGGATTAAATCGTAAAATTAATTTCAAGTAAAGGTTTTTGACTAATTTTCCCAAAATTATAAAATGGGTACAAAACTATCAGGCCAAAAAATCATGTGCAAATACATTTGATTTCAACACCCTTAAAAAAGAGGATCACGATACATTGGCAAGTGGATTATGAATCATTAAAGTAGTCATAATAATAAGTAGATACGATTTTCGGGTATCAAATTAAATTGAGGGCGAGCCAGTAGGCCACTAGCTGTATTGTTAGCTACAACCCCTTACTTTTCCCCGTGACTTCTGGTGTATGTATGGGTCATGCACTCACCCTGCCAACATTATCACACACTCTTTTGAATATAATCAATCAGAGGCTGGGAAAATAATGAACAACTTTTTTTTTTATTTTTTTATAAAAAGCATGAAAAAGTGCGCAGACAGACAAGTGGACTATGTGAAGGGTTGGTGGTCTTGATGCCATGTGTACCTAAGGAGGGTCAGGGGTGATCTTGTAATTTTCAATCCCTCGTGCCACCAAGGTAAAGCTAGTGACTATAGCTGGTGTACTCCTCAAAAACATGGTCGGCCGATTCAGACTCCGATTCATACCGAGTTGAGATCAAGCCTAGTAGTGGTCAGATCGCTCGGTTCAGACTGAGTCCGAACCAAGCCGACATGACCGAGTCGGCAAACCATGCTCAAGAAGCATGAACTGTTTTTCATGTGAAAATCATATCAAGGTTCTTCAGAATAGATATGTTTTACCAGTACAAAAGAAAATGGATTATTAGATGCTAATTAATATGAAATGGGATATGATAAGTAGCTGCCCAGTATGCTTTTGACAAAAGAGTTCCTGACTACTGAACAGAAGAAAGAGAACATATCAACAAAGGAAATGAACATTAGTCATTTGTTATGCTGCAGTGCAGTTTTCATGGCACTGACACTCCATCTGTGCCAAAATAACGATCGCCGAACTCCCCTATTCCTGGAAGTACACGGGAATCCTTGTCCAACAAGTCGTCAATCTCCGATGTCACGATCCTAAGTTTTGGAAATTTCTTACAGACCGCATGTATTCCTTCAGGGGACTGTATTAGACACACACACACACACACAAAAAGAAAAGAAAGAAAGAAACTCTTTTAGTAACCAAGAATTACATGCTGAGAACTGTATAAGAAAACTGCAAGAGAAAAAAAAAAAAAAAATCTTACTGATATAAGATTAAGAAAAATAATGTTAGACTCTTGTACACCCTTGTTGATTAGCAGAGAGATTGCTTCAACAGCAGAATTTCCTGATAAAGATAAAATTCTTTTTTTTGTTTAAATCAGTTTGATAATGGTGGAGTTTAGTTCTTTTCTTGGAGAACTTAAGATGGGTGTTATCTAATTTTCAAACCTGTAGCAAGAACTGGGTCTAGCAATAACACACGGCGGCTTGAGATGTCCGCTGGGAGCTTCTCATAGATTAGCTGCAATGAAGTTGTGACAGAATGTAAGAAATACAATGGACAGAAGGTAGTAACATAAGATAATGATCTATGGGAAATACTAGTCTCTCCAACGAACCTGCCGTGCATCGTTACGTTTCCCATGGATAAGGATTTTGCCAATTTTGATCCCCTTACAGCAAGCTCTTAATGCATTTTCCATGCTTTCCCCACTGGCAATAAGAAACTAGCATTAGGATATATCTATTTTCTATAATCATATTATGAACTGGCACCGTGTTACTACATACTACAGAGGTTGCCTCCAGACCTTCACGGCATGCACCACGACATATATATGCTATTTGATGAACCAGAACTTCAGAAATTTTTTCAAAATGTCAAAAGATCAGATATATTTTCTTTTTGATGAATGTCAGATGATTGTAGAAAAATATTCCACAAAGCATTAGAAATATGTACCTTCTGATTATTGAAACCCCACACAATCTTCTACAGAAAGACACCCCAGTATATACAGATCCTGCAGTATAAGATGAATAATCTCAAAGGACAACTTTTGAATATAGTTCTTAGGAAGAATCTAATCAGATTGGTGAACTTTTTAGCACAATCAAATGTTTCTGAACAAAGATATCCAATATATATTCAAAACTTCAAGCAGAGTCAGAGACAGTACTTAAATGGATTTCTTTTTATAGTATCATCGCTGCAGGGATGGCTTAACTTTGTTGATCTGTACGAGTTTATAAAAAGAATACTTGCGCCCAATCCAAACGTAGGAAGAAGAGCGCAATATGCTATATTGATTCAACAAAAATATCGCTGTCCCTATTATTGAAAGGCAACGACTCCCTCCATGGAGAAATGATCGATCACCCTCGAGAAATACAAACATGAACTCTGCAATTACACTTTGATATTCTTGAATTCAATTTCTGGACACCAGCCAAAAAGTTTTGTTTCCAAGCTCCAACATGAATAGACTAGTGGGACAGTACGTGCATTTAACACGTAATTATATTTAGAAATGCTAATGAAAAATGTGGACAAAATATCAGTTTTTAACCCCCGATTCTACAATAACATTAGGATAAGGATCTGCTAATAGTATATGTTGAAGCCAGGAGGAATCAATACGACATGCTAAATTAGTATGTAAACAGAATGCATCTTAAAAATATTATTTGTGAAACGTTATAGTACTCTTCATTAGATTAATATCAAATGCAAATGCAAAATCGACTTTGTTTCCTGTATGAAGTCTAAGTCTTGGTTATGTCATCAAACATTGGTAGTGGCTCCCAGTTGAGCTCTTATTACGAACAACAAACAAGCCATTCAAGCTCGAGAACAATATAATACACTAATGCAAATGTTGGAAACTGATGAATGGTGTGTGAGTATTTTCAATATGTAGCACATGGAAGAAAACAAAATTCGCACCCGTTACCTATTGGTGTATAAATTTGTTTTTCTGTAAATGGAAGGTGACCAAGACCATGCTCCACAACCTACAAAAAAATTAGAGCTATCAAATTTGACCACATGGGAAACAAGAAAAAGACAGAATATTATTCAATATTTCTTCGCATTAAGAGTTACTATACCAGGCGAATAAGTCGGTCTGCATAAAAGACGAAGTCATGCTTTTTCGTCCTAACGTCACGTATAAGTGTATGCATTTCACGTATCTGGACGAAACTGAAAAACGTCATTGAAGTATGAATGATAAATTTTGGAGTAAATAATTCCAGAATTTTGCACGTTGAGATATTAAACATCAGCGAGATTTCAGTAACTTCAGTAAAAAAGATACTACATGGCAATTCTGCAAAGAAAGAGAATAAAGTAGTATGTGAACAAAGATGAAGTCAAGGTTACCTGGAGTGTCGAGTGGATAACACTAATGTTTGGGTATATTTTACAGAGGTGATGCTGACAAAGTTTTGTACGAATATGTTGCACTATCAGGTCAATTGCCACTACATTATCTGCTCCTCGGGGGATGATTACATCAGCATATTTCTTTGATGGAAGTATGAACTCCTCAAAACCAGGCTTCACGAATTCAGCATACTGCAGACCACATAAAATTTTATTGGTGAAGCAATATTAAGACCAAATAGACTTTTTTATAAACTCAAAAATCATGGAAATATAGATAATCAATGATTCACTAATCTAGTAAAACATAAGATCTTCAATTTTTCATTTTTGAAATACCAAAAAATCTCAGTCTCAGTCCTGTTTTTGAGCATCAGACTTGTGAACATGAACTTAGATTTTTGTTGGTATAAATTTTGTGGCTATGAACTTAGAAATTTAAGATTGCGTTTGATGCTAGACACTAACATCTCTAGATAGTGGAAACTCTATACGGGGAATGTCAAATTCAGCGTTGTTTTATGCACCACATAATAAGACCAAATAGACTTTTTTTTTTTTATTGGTAAGACCAAATAAACCTTACACTAATCCTAAAACATCAGCAGCATTCCTACGCAGAATAGTTGACAAGACCATACAGATAAGTTTACAATATCACTTATTCAGTAAAATTATGATAGTCTGTTAACTTGGTTAAGCACAGTTTGAATGTCTCTGCCTCTCTCGACGGTATCACGTTGGATCCTCCTTGCCAGCCGCAAGTCAGAATCTGCACCAATATAATTCTTTGTTAGTGATTGTAAGGCTAAGGATCCATGACTCCACGCCTGGATGTCCCAAATACAAATGAGCAGGTGAAGCATACCAGTAAGAAATAAATTCAACCATGTCCACTAATGCAAACATTTAGCTGAAGGAATTATATATATTCTTCAAGTGAAACTAAAGTAATTGAGGGAAAGTACCTGTATCAACAAAGATCTTCATGTTCATGAGATCACGAACACGAGGTTCATGAAAAACTAGTATTCCTTCTAAAATTATGACCTCTGATGGGTTAACCTACAAATTTCAACAGGGAAAGATTATTAATGAAAACGACAAAAGCTGCTATTGAAAATGTAAAGAGTACTCAGAAAAACCGGCAAACGGAAGTAACAGAAACAATATCCAAACTAAAAAACGCTGGGACCTAAATGTATCACTCTATCACATTCTATATTACTGGTATAAACCCCAGTATGTGGAAACTCTAGTTGCAAAGCATGATTCGACATCTAAATGAGCAGTGTTTGGTGGCAGGGATGCAATGTAGGAGGAATGAAAAGAGAATTCGGCTCTAAGAATGTGTGAACTCACTCGAATCTTTTTAAATTAGTTAAGTTGTAATCGCCCCAAAGAAGAATAATTCAGGAAGTCATCACTTCTACTATCTTCCAATTCTCTTATTAACCGTCCATAACATGCATATTAGTACCTTGTATGCTGATATCCTTTTGTGTGTCTTGAAATCATAGACAGGGATATCAACTGCTTGCCCAAGTTTCAATTTCTCCATGCAAGAAAGTAACAACTCATTGTCGAAGGCATCTGCAAGAAACGAGACAACAAGGCATATAGATGATGGTGGCGAAGCATGACAAAAAGCATTCATAGACTACCAAAATTCCAATATTCACATAGAAGAGTAGTTGGACAAGAGTAGTATTATACCATTTTTGGTGGTAAGACAAGAAACTACAAAGCGATAAATATAGACGCCTGGTTCATATGCCCTCCTCAAAAATCATAATGAAGAGTTCTTCTGGATAATGTTTTTATGATTTTATCTTAATTTCTTAACCATCACCTTTAGTTTCATAGTGTAGTTCAAAAATTTGATCAGATAATACTGTAGTTATGGACATCTCCTTTCTTCTAACTTGATCGGATAGAATGTGCCATCAGTACATCCACTATTTACTCAGTCCTCAAAATTCAGCAGGTAAATCCAGTTTCTCTAATGCATTTAACTTGGAAGTGATAAGAATTTATAATATAAAGTTAGATGAGATGCTTACCAGGATGGTCAAAGTTATAACAATGAACTTGTTTTAATTTCTCATCACTCAAAATGTGGTAAAACGAATCCTACAAAAGCACAAAGACATTAGCAAATATCAGAAAGACAAAATCATGTACACATCATAAAATTCTGTAGCCTATTTATTATTAAAACGGAGGAAGCACCTCGATTTTCATTTTTAGAACATAGATAATGTAACAAAACAAAGGCATTTTTCAGGGATCAAATATAAATAGCTAAAAGAATCTCTATGACAAAAGGAAAGGAGCTATGCTTAAACTTTTACCATCTTTATAGTATAGCAAGAATATTACGAGGTTCTGAACTGCATTTCCTGATAATGAAGACAAAGTTCGGGTGAACTAGAACAAGGAATTTACTTGATTCACAAGAACAACTCGTTGATTGTGGAGCTGAGAAATAATCATATCACAAACTGTTGTCTTTCCAGATGCAGTTCCACCAGAAACACCTATAAATACAAGGGAAGTATTATCGAAGAACTGATAAACATTGGATAAAATAAAAGGTGCAAGGAATTTCTTTTTATTATGTGTGAGAAAATAAATTCACAAACACCACAAACACCTATAAATTCAATCTTTTGGATGAATATCAATTCCTTAAAAAAAGTGTACTGATACTACTAAAAAAACTATTAGGCTTGACATATATACGAGCAAGAGAAAGAAAGGTTTTAGTCTATTCGACAACTGCTATTGAGAGATGTGAGGTGTGAATCAACAAGTATTAAAGGAAAAAGTTAAAAAAAGAAGAAGAAAGACTCAAGGAAAAACTCACCAATCACAAAAGGTTGTTTATTTGGAACTTGAATGTCTGACCCATTGACCTCGTGACCGCGAAAGTGATCTTCGATGCTCTTCATCAAACCATTTACCAGTTGAGGATCCATCAGTTTGTTGCTGAAGAAACACCGAAACAGCAATCAGGCACTCTAAAGATTAGAGAAAGAAAGCAATACAAATATATGGGTTTCTAGGAAGTGGTTGCTAGAGGGGGAAGCAAGGTAGGAAACATGAGGAATAAAGGTGGAACAAGCTCCAAACAATTTCATGGAATGTGTGAAATGGGAAACTAATGGAACCTATTCTCTGTACCCAGTAGATTCCCCTGCATTTCATCGTCGTTTTGGACCAACTTCAGAGAATATTTTTATGCCTAAAAGTTTGTTGATATCGATAACCTTAAGTACCTAATACATCGAACATATCGCCTTCTTCTTTGCTCTGCTAATAAGATCTTTTATTATGAAAACTAATGTGACTTTAAGATCAATTTAACTATTCTAAGTTGAGAATTTTTCATGAATCTTATACCGTGGTTTTACGGGAAATTACATCTTGTTTGGGAAACTTTTTTCTGGCAACACCCCTCGAAAATCCAAAGAAAATCTAATAAGCATTAAGATTGAATAAGAATAGCATATAATTTCTTAACATTCAGATAATAATCTATCCTTCCATGGTAACCAAACACACTCATTTCTCCATACATTATTAGACAACCAATTCTATAATTCTGATTAGTAAAACCCGAAACATTCTTGTTATATCCCATTCCAAAAATAGAAAGTTGGAAACAATTGGGACTTTTTTTTGGAGATTGGATACAATGAATCTTGTTCATTTCCTCATGTTAAGACCAAAATGAGAACTTTAGAACCATCTTAGATATATATATGGAATTACTGGTACATAATAATCATAATGACATAAAAACCAACTTAGATGATGAAAAAAAATAGCAAATTAAAAGCAGGAGCAACAGAAATTTGCCTTGAAATTCTTATTGAGAAAGATTAAATCAGGGAGACTTGAGGAGAAGATTAAAAAAAAAATTGAATTGAAGAAGAGCTAAGTTTTGAAGTTTCACCTTCCTTGTTCTCCTTTAACACAGAAGCTTTAGAGCTTTAATTTAGAGTTTAAGATTAGAAAAATCCGCCATTAAAAAAGTTGTAAGAAAATTGTAGAGAGAGAAAATTGTAGAGTGAGAGAGAAAAGGCAGGAGAAGGTCTTGGTGTTCTGTTTCGATTCTCTTATGTATGTGGCGAGATATGTGGAGTAATGACGCCGAGAGTTTCTTCTTATTACAGAAATAAATAAATAAGAGAAATAAATGCCACGTAATCCTCATTACATCTGATGATTGATGATATTTGAAAACTCAGAATTCAGAAAGCAACGGTTAAGCGACCCGGGTCCGCCAGATTCCCAAAGTAGAATATTTACCTTTGCCATGACAGATGGCAGTATATGACTGGCTACCCTTTCCAACACCCAAGTAGGGTTGATTGATAGCTAACATTCTAAAACGGAATTTGGGCCCACCTCTCCCCAACAAAGGTTTCGTGTACAATTTTACTTATGTGGGCCTACATATAAATAATCCAAGTAATCCAAGGGTTGATTTTTGAGAATGATGTTCTTCTCACTGCATAGATCATCCTCACAATAATTCTAAAACTTCTAACACCTTTAAAAATTGGGTGATTTGTGATCCATTTATAAGAATCGTTAATTTGATTAAATAACGGGATTAAAAGTTTTAGAACATAATAATTTTACATGAGAATGATCTATGTAGTGAGGAAATCATAGTTGCCGTAGATGGTACTTTTACCTAGGTTAAGATGGCGTATATACAATGCATTACGAATGTATTGATCATTACGCTTCAACCAGGTTACTCTATTCTACCTCTTAGAAAGAAAAAGAACTTTAAACCAAAATACTTGATAATAAGGCAATGCATTTATACAAAACTTCTACGTACCAGAGCCCACCAGGTTTCTTCGTGGTTTTCTAATGTCTGTTTCAAGTTAAATGAGGTACGTTTAACTTGAAAACTTATGACTTGAATTCACTTTAATTGGAAAGCAACTTAGCCTACTAAACTATTTACAGGTTAGGATAAATAATGCACAACCATGCGCCGCTACAATTGACGATATCGTTTCCTTGGCTACCCCATAGTCTTTTGCACTCCATACTTCACTATATGTACATGAAGAAGCTTCAGTCAAGTTTCTACCTGGAAGCGGCTTAGCCAAATCCGATATCTTTGCAGAAATGATCATTTCTTCAGAGTTTAGGTTGAAAAAAGAGAGATATATTTCTCCTACACAAGCAAGAAACAAATAAAAAAGGGTCTGATTCACCAATAAGTTTAGTTCAATTACTATATGGAAATACTAATATGATGCTAAGGATCATTAGCAAAATTATAAAATAGTCAAGGATTAAGATGTTTTTTTTTTTATCCAACGAAGAAATGAGAATTTTATATAACCAAACCTCGTCTTCCAGTTGCAATCCAAGAGCGAATTCCACCAGAATTGACATTATCTGCATTAAACAGATTTTAGTAATTAAGAAAACAGTTTTTAAATATTCTTCTTTTCCTTCTTTTTTATCCCCTCTTTAAAAGCTTTCAAAATTTTCAAACTTCAAAGTCTATCACCTTTAACTGTCTTCACTGTAGCACATAGACCCGAATAGCTGTTCACTAGGGTCCCATTAAGGTTTATCTCCCACATCTGTAATGTTTAGAAATGTAAGTTCAAATTTTTTATGCACAAGGCAAGGGCATAGCGAATTAGCAATACTTACCAGACTTGCACAAAGACGAAACTTTGAATTAATAAGTAATCTTGGAAAGAACTAGAGAGGAATGCACCTGGTTGGCATCCCATCTGCAAGGAGAAAATGAACTGCTTCTCAACTCTTGAGAAGTAAGCTTTCGGTTTGGAGATGCATCCAAGCAAAGCTGCATTGTTTTTGTTGCTAATAATTGTAGTTTTCCTTGATATTGCTGTTTGTAAGCTATCTCCACATCCCTACATCAGCACTGCAATTGTAACTTTGATAATAACAACAGGAATAGGAAACTGAGAATTATGTTTGTGATAATTTTCTCAAAAATGAAAAAGAAAAAGGAAAAGATGGTTTACGTACGATGTCAACAGAGGTTTTCGCTTATAAAGGCAAAATGGCTGTTTATATTTGCTTCCCAAATTATATTTCCAGCAGATCCGTTCAAGCTCTAAGTCTAGAACTTCAATAACCCAACCTTTTGCTTTATGATCCTTGCAGCTAGTTAGGCCAAAAATATGTGTCTCCGATGTGCTCACTTCCTTTAGACTTCGTGACCCCCAAGAAAGAACCAAGTTATTACTTCTTAGATCCTTCGCTCCAGTTATATAGGGAAACTGAAATTAACAATGAAAAGGGATATGATGGGTGGTACAAAGTCGTTCTTTAGGAAATGAAGAAACATAAAATATATATTGGCAAGGATTCAAGGTACCTCCTTGTTGTTCATGCTAAAAGAATTTATTTCAAGTAAGGTAGGATCAGTTATGAGATTGTACGTGGTCCCATCAAGCTTCCTCAGATCTCCTCCGTATATAATAGGAGACTTAGCCATAGACCATAGAGTCATCTGTCAAAAGAAAATGTGACGTGGCAGCACCAAAGTTATTTAAGAAGGATATATACCATGTCATAACTAATAATAAAAAAAAAGAAACTAATAAGAAAATAGATCTCAATACCTGAGTTCTTTGCTCATCAAGATTGAGGTTACATTTTCTATGCGGACCTTCATTTGCACCTAATATTGTAGAAATTATCCAGATTAGTTTGTGCTAGCAAACCGTTCTTGCAAGCTAAGCTTGTAAACTTCTTAAATCGACGCCTCAACATTTCAAAGACATGATAAATCTTTGGTGAGTAAGCATGTGAAGGATAAACTTCCACTGAAGATTTGAACTTCGTTCAGAGAGTTCGATTAAGCTTTGTTAGTTTGTTCATAAAGTCCGAGACACTATGTCAACATACATTCTCTGATGGTACATGGTTGCCCATGACAGGAATTAATAATACAGAGTTGATTCTGTGGATAAATTGATAATGTTATTTGTTGCGTCTGTGAGGTTCTTGGTTTACCAGATTATCCACCATTGGATGTTATGTGGTTTAACTAGCAACAACTAATGGAAAAAAGAGCACCAACTCAGTATGTGAAGTCTATCACCTGGATCAGTAAGCCACCCCAATGGTAGCATGTCTAGGTCAGGCCACGACTTTCCTTCCAACCCCACGGCTCCTATCATATTAGAATCAGCAAAGTCCCTAGAGAAGAGGTATATAATAGATATTACAAACCACAAGAACAAAAATAGCTAAAAAATAATATAAAAGAGGAACATGGAAGTTAATTTGGAGTTAGTAATTTGAAAAGGGAGGCTCTCAAATTCAATTGAATAACACTAATATACCTTGTTACACTAAAATGCGCTTCCACATCTCCCCATGAATCCCAATCATCCCCAGTTATCCTGTACATGTTCACAAGAGAACTTACTTCCTTGGCCATGGCAGGTGTTGCACTGGTTCCAGGAGAAAGTGAATACAGGACAGGGCGGTTGAGCTCCTTCAAAATCTGCACATGGAGACTTCCAAGATCATCTCTTTCCTCTGCAGCACCTCCAAAGCTGAAAATTGCTAAGTGTGCGCTAGAAATAGTGCATACTTTAGGTTCACTTCCTTGCCAACATAAATCCTTAGTGTTCAATTTTGTCATGTTCTTGTAAGGACAGGTGGATTTCGAACATTCTGGCTAGCTACAGCCTGAAAACATTCATGAAAATGGACTCTGAACTGTGCCCCACAAGTCTAACTTTGGCCTTGATCTAATAGGGCACCTTCAGCATCAACTAAGATTAGAGTGAACATAGTTCCATCAGAGATGAACCCATTTTGAGTATTCTGGCTATCTATAGCCTGACAACATTCATGAAAATGTTCTCTGAACTGTGACCCACAAGTCTAACTTTGGCCTTGATCTAATAGGGCACCTTCAGCGTCAACTAAGATTAGAGTGAACATAGTTCCATCCGAGATGAACCCATTGCAGGATCCATGTACAACTAGAGCCAGAAAATCCTCAGCTTTATTGGCAAGACTTCCGCATGTAATGGACATCCCATGATACTCCAACACTTTCAAATGGAAAATTTTAGTTGCAAACTACCCTAGGATTAGAAAAACAGAGATATGCCGGTTTACCTCTGAAACTATGCTTATCTCATCCACATCCAAGTCATCACCAAAGACGCAGTCATGCTTCACTGTGTAAAAAACATAGACAAACAACAAGCATATAAGTAACTAATAAGCAATTCTAATTGACCCAGCAAGATCAAATGATAGTTCCAAGGACATTTTCAGCTTTGGTTGACATCGCAAACTAAAATCTACTCTTTCCTGATCACAGCAGCACATGAATGGAGATCAGAAAAACTGCACTGATCACCACTATGTTAGTCAGAGTAGTATAAAAAGGATGCAAAACCCTTAGGAGGTTTCATTTTACTTTGCACACCTCTGAAATTCAAAAATCTAATTACCAAAATCCACTCCCCACTCGGCATACTGATGATACAGTGACCTCAAGAAGGCTCTTCCAGCTCCAAACTTAGTATTGACACTCATGAAACCATGTCTCATCCATGCACAAGCTCTTTCTCTCAGCCCTATATCTTTTGCCCACCACTTTCGACCAGACTCTTCATAGGCACCCCCCTAACATAAGCAAAAGTTGAAGTGGTGCAAGTTAGTGCAGACTGAGGTTGAGAATCTTCAAATTACTTTTTTACTTGTTCCAACTTACCCTCCAAAATGTCAATAGTTTGTATTTTCAAATTCTTTGAAATTACAATGAACCTGGACTATTGAGTTACCAAAAGAAAGAAAACAAAAAGTTTTAACTGATGGGAAGAAGAAAGACCTTGTCGATGTCTAAGATTGGGGTGTTTGCATTGACTGCCTGAGTACTTATTCCTCTCATAACATGAATTCCAAACTTCAAGCCCATGGAATGTACTTTCTTAGCTACTTCTGTGAACCCTTTTCCACCCTTGGAAGAAGGCCATCTCTCAGGGTCAGGGATCATCCTTCCCCATTCGTCAATCACATCGAATCCTAGAGAATCTGTGTAAGCACCTTTCACCTTCTTCCTAAACCATAAGAAATCCACCACAACATACTACAAAAAAAAAAAACGAAGCAGTTATATCTCATCTGGAAAGAGTTTTCCATCCTCTCTTATATAGAAATTCAAGTACTAACTGACCCAAAAACTCGAGTGTTTCTAACCTGATACCCATGAGTGAGTAGCCTCTGAGAGACGATTTCTGCATTTTGAAGGAATTCTTCTTCAGAGACGATCCACGAAAAGGCATCATAAGAGTTCCAGCCTCTAGGAGGGAAATTAGCTTGCACCTCTTGTCTTTCAGTTGAAGCTTCAGATAATTCCCTGAAATGGGTATTTTTTTTTAGTCCTCATCAGTTTCAGTAAACTGATTAATTCAACTACTAAACATCTCAGCAAATGGGTATCGTTTATTCTGTTAAATTCATGCAAACCCTTTGTAGAAGAACAATTAATTACTGCACGTAATCAAACTGAAGTCTTCACCATACCCCCAAAAAAAAACAAAAACAAAAAAATTTAATTTCAGCATTAATTTCCTGAATTGGGTGGGCAATCTTGACTCTTCATAAATCAAACTAATAAATTCAGCTCTTCAACTCCACTGAGACCAAACGATTCAATCAGATAAATAGATGCTGCAAAATAATTTCCTGAGACAATTATATATCTTTTGGTTGCTAAAATCAATGTCATGAAACAGATAAGTTGGAATCCTAATTAAACACTACAGAAAAAAATTTAAAAACAAAATTGATGAAGAAGAAGAACAAGGGTGTCCTGAATTGAGTTTCAATCATAATCTTGAGAAACCATGTAAAAAAAAAAACATTGGGATCGAAATCACATAGGAACATGAAAAAGGAAAGGAAGAACCTTTGAAGGACTAGGCTGCAAATAACAAATAAAAAGAGACCACCCAAAACATGAATTTTCATGGCTCCACTACTTCTACTGGTCAGTAGTTTTTGGGAGACTGATGATCGATCGAGCGACTGACTGTGAAGTCTTCAATTTTGTTTTTGTTGGTAGGGGGACTGGGGGTGGGAAAAAGAGTAGTAGAGGAAGTTAAAAAAAAGAAAAAAAAACCGAAGCCGGCGTTAAATTACACTAAACGGCGCTTAACGACAATTTCTCTTTTTCTTGGTGCAGTTCTAATTTCTTTTGTGAGGAATTGATGAGGATTCCTTGTTGTCGTTAACGGGCGGTTGGCAGCAATCACCACGTACTCCACGTAGTGTAAAACTGTAACTCAGTCAAAAAAAAAAAATAATAATTGAAAATCTGGCGCGCTGGACCCACCAAGCCATTTGGTGCGTAGGACACTTGGGTGTGTACTGTAGGTATGCAAGTCGCGAATTCCTGGTTTTCTTTGCACCCCACGTGGATAACGCTTCAACTCCCCGTGTTTAAAAACCGTCCAGGATTAACCCTATTTTTGGTACACAGAGAGAGTGATGCACTTAAAAATTGAAATTACTTCGGACTTACTAATATTTAATAGGCGATTTCACGCCGTTGGATTAGAGAAATCTATCATCATGGGCTTTGGATCCAGACCGTCTTAGCCAAGGGGTGTTATACGGTCGCACTCATATAAAGTCTAATATGATAAAGTCTTCCTTGAGAAAAAAAAAAAATTTGAGCATATTGTCTTTACCCCCCAATTCTTAATCCATAAATCACTTACCCCCACTTCTTTAAGAAAATCACTTCTCCCCCCACTGTTAGAGTTTCCGTCGATTGACCATCCATTTGGTCAATTTCGTGTCACGTGCACGACATGTGACCTGAAAAAAGACTAAAACGCCATCTCTTATAAGTAACCCAACCCAACTCAACCCAGACTTGGGTTAAATGACAGGTGGCACCATCCTAGAAGACATGAGATGGACGTCCGAGATTAAAACTATAGAACTATAGATTTCTTGTTCCTGATTCGTTTTCTAAAAAAGTGGGGGGCTAATTGATTTAACAAATTAACCAGTGGGGGGTTAATGAAAACTAAAATTTAACATAGCCTATCTCCTTCCTGTTCAATGAATTTGGTTTGATATAGCCTGTCTAACATAACCAATTTGATTAACAAAGATAACATGTTCAACATAACACAACCTTATTAAAAAAAAAATAACATGTATTACATATCCATCAAAGAGTTCAAAGCACATAACACAACTTCAGAAATAAACTTTTTAAGAAACACATCAGTCAAGTAACTAAATAACCATGCATGCATGTGTCTAACACGATAACCATGCTAACATCCAGCAAACTCAAAAAGAAGAGTAACTGATCATCATAAATCATCCACATAAAATAAATAGTTTCAGTTAAGTGTCACCCCCTACGCCACTAACAACTGAAGAAGAAAGTCTATTCTTCTGCTTCTCATGATGTTGTTGCTGATGTGGTGTTCTAGAAGTTGAACCAGGCCATTTTTATTGTTGTTGTGGGACACCTTCAAAATGTGCTTGTTGGTGTGGCTGTTGATGTTGAAAACTTGAAGGCACTCCATCAAAACTCACAGATTGGTGAAAAGTTTTGTGAACCCTTCCTCCACTCATAGTCTGTGAAATACTTTGCTACACACTGGTAGGTCTTCCTTCAGCCCTAGACCCGGTTCCTCTACCCAACCCCCATCTGGTTCTAACTCTACTTCCAGTTTCACTAACTGAATCTGTTGTTGCCATAAATACAGATCTAGTAGGAGGTGCAGATGAGATGGAGCTCGAGCCCCTCTCTCCACTATGACGAACAAAGCCCTAGTCTCCCAACATTAAACCAACCCAATTTGTGCATTTTAATCTCTTCCGTCTATCTAACGTCTTTTATGATGATGCCACATGTTTTTTAACCCAAGTCTATGAGTTGGGTTTGGTTAGTTAGTAGAGAGGGCATTTTAGTCTTTTTTCACATCACATGTCGTTCACGTGACAAATAATTGACCATTTGGATGGTCAAATGACGGTAACGTCAACTGTGGGGGGAGAAGTGATTTTCTAAAAGAAGTGGGGGGTAAGTGATTTATGGATTAAGAATTTGAGAGGTAAAGACAATATGCNTAATATGAGAGAAATGATCATGATGTACACACCAAATTTTTTATCTAATTGAAGGTATTGTTATCGAGGAAGAGGGTACAGTTGTAACAATACTCGATCCCAGTTTTAAAAGCCCTTCCAAAAACAAAATTTTACAAGTATTACATAATAATGATCCAAAAGTTAATTTTTAATGAGATGATGTTCTCGGCTCGAAGATCATCCTCACCAATCATTACCCATTCCGTAATAATTGACATCAGATAGCAATACTTAATATTAATTGCTTATTTAATGTTAGAGTTGTTAGTGCTTATTAAATATCAAATATATGCTCCTCCTGCACGCTCTCTATCAGAAACGCTGCCTTCCGGCTTTACTGCCGATGCCCTTTGCCCTACTTCCGATGTGCTCCGTGGTTTCATTTCCTCACTCATCCTACCCCTGATGCATCCTGATATATGCGGATCTACCCCCAACCACCTGTCTCATCATGTACACCCATGTATCCATTCTTCTGCTACCATATGGAAACCCCCTTTTAATACACATACCTCACTTGCTAACAGCTGCCACAATGAGATACCTACACCAGCACTTGATTTAAAACCCTCCACAAGTACCATTAGTGAGAACCTTCAAAACTCTCACCAACCCAGATCCACCAACCCCTTGAATTACCTCACCGGTATGGACCCAAAACCCTACCAAAAGTTGAACCCAACCCGTGACAAAAACCCTAAACCAACACCACTGACCCAACCCTCATCTCCGGTGACTACTGACCCCCCCAGCACAGCTGAAATCCAAACTGAAATTAGAAACGTGATCCCATTGAACGGCGAAGAAGAGATTGATGATCTGAGTGCTGCTATAAATGATATGGATGTTCTTGGACGCGATGATCCTATTGATCTGGAGCCAGAAGTTCTTGCAGAAATTCAAAATGAATGGCGCAACTCCCTGATTGGAAAAGTATTATCCGACACTTTCTTTGAACTAGAACGTATCATCAAAAATATTAAAGCTTCTTGGGTGGATCATGCAAGAGTGATCGTTCAAGAAATCGGTGAAGAATGCTTCAGCTTCAAGTTTGAAACAGAGGCAGAAAAGCTTGCAATTTGGGACAAAAGACCTTGGAGTGTGTTCAGTTATCCTCTAATCCTAATAGAATGGCAACCCTTTGTTCAACCCTCAGATCTATCCTTCAAGTATCAACCGTTCTGGATCCAGGCCCACAATTTGCCTCATGAGCTATTAGCTTACTCATTGGGAAAGAAGATAGGTGCTGGTGCTAGCAAGGTCATGGATGTAGATTTTACTGATACCCAGAAAGAAAAGAGGAAGTATCTGCGCTTTCGTGCCATTGTGGATATCTCAGTCAAAATTCCTCCAGGAATATGGCTCCGACTCATAAAGGAAAAGCTTCTCTGGGTGGATTATAGGTATGAAAGGCTCTCCAAATTTTGCTACAAATGTGGGATCCTAGGTCACACGGAAAGATTTTGCTCCAAAGAAAGAATCATGAAGAACCCAAATGCCAGAAAAAAGCTCCAGAGACCCCAGATTTAAGTGAAATTCGAAGTGATCTCTCGGAGGCTGTATGGTCCTTATCTCAAAGCTGAAACAAAGAGGGAAGAGCTAGAACGACGGATTTCTAAATTTCCGGCGAGTAAGCCTGAGCTCCAGCAGAGGAAAAATTTTACCTGGAAGAGATACGGAAGTGACTCAGCACCGATTCAGCGTTCTAGCCCAAGTCTGAATCGTTAATCTGACACAATGCTACAAAGTACACTCCTCGTTAATAGTGAAAATACAGGCAGGATGGGCTTGTCACAAACAACTGGAAAAGTTAATGAGATGCAATGTGACAAAACTTTAGAGACAGGAAATGTTGTGTCAGACTTGACCTCCTATATGAAGAGTGGCACACTCCCAGAAAATCGAAATCTGCAACCTCAGAACTCTCTGTATCCTCGGATTGAAAAGAACTTGTCACTGACCCCAGAGACAATAGTTGACCAGAACCCGTGTCCTCACCTTTCAAAATCTGATGTTGAGAGCGTCTTGGATATAGAAAATCCTTTTACAGCTGCCGACTACAATTCAATCGAAAATATTGATCAGCGTTCCCTAGAATTAGATGACTAAACTACACAAAAAACCCAGGCCCACTCAAAAGTCAAAGTCTGTAGCCCATCGTCCCAAGCCTACTTAAACAGATCTGACCCGGTTATTAATAAAAGACAGGTCCGACCAACTCATGATGCTAGCATTCAACCAATCCAATCCCTTGAACCCAATGCTGACTTGGCCCACCTCCAAAGTTTAACCAAAGATAAGATTAACCATCAAAGCCCCCAAACCTCTTCTATTCTTCAAAACCACGGAAGGCACATTGGTTCTTTGGGCAATATCGACAACGGTAGTGGTGCGAGATGCAGTTCGAAGAGGCCGGGTATGGAGGAGAGCACCAGTCAGGTACGACCGAAACCACCTTGGCCTTCAATTTTAGTCTGCCATACCTTGATTCAAAACTCCCTTATAATTTTAGTCAGCTTGTCCCCTTTTATATTGCTGTTTCTGAGTTCTGACCAGATTCAACCCTCAATACAAATTGCCTTGAAGCGGGTGGTAGGCGAGGACCTACACCCGCAGGCGCCATGAGTCTCCTTAGTTGGAACTGCCACGACTTGGGAAAGCCGGAGGCAGTTCGTGAGCTCCAGGAGCTCATTAAAAAGAACAATCCCGACATTATTTTCTTGATGGAAACCAAATGTTGTGCTAGCTTAGCTCTCAGGAAAATTAATTCTTTTGGTTACTTAAATGTTTCTGCTATTTCTGCAATTGGTAGAAGTGGAGGAATTTGTTTGGCTTGGAAAGATGGTATTGTTCTTAACATCACCCAAATTGACCTGAGGGGTGCTCATTGCTCTTCCCCTTCTTTTCACAATGATACCACAATCTTTCTCTCCTTCCTTTATGGTGAACCTGATAGAGCCCATAAACAATCCTTTTGGGAATCTCAAGTTAATCAATGTCATCCTAATGATGAACCTTGGATTGTGGTCGGGGACCTTAATAGCCTCCTATCTCCTGAGGACAAATGGGGAGGTAGAGATTGGCATGAGTCTGACTCTAGGGACCTTAGTAGATTCGTTTCCACCTGGAACCTTAAAGACCCAGGCTTTTCGGGCCCAAACTACACCTGGTCCAACAAACAACAAGGGGAAAATCTTATTCTTGAGAGGCTTGACCGAGCTTTTTTGAACGCGAGATGGGATGAGATGTTCCCTCGCACCAAGGTAAATCACTTGCCCAGAATCTCGTCAGACCACTGCCCCATCACTATTCAAGTTAACCCAAAGGAAGACCACCTGCCAAAACCTTTCCATTTCCTAACAGCTTGGTCAATGGATCCTTCCTGCAAGGACATTATCCAGTCAGCCCGGTCTCATCAATTTAGAGGGTCTAAAGCCTTCCAACTCAAACAAAAATTGAATAAGACCAAATACCAGTTGAAGAGTTGGAATGTGCAATCGTTTGGCAGCATTCAAAAAAACATAGCTGAGGTCAAACAAAAAATTCTCCTCCTTCAAACTATTCATCCCCATGACCCTAATGATGAAGGTAGAGCTCTGCTCGGCCATTTGCATTATCTTGAAACTCTTGAGACATCTTTATGGGAGGACAAATCTCGAGAGGGTTGTCTTGACGAGGGTGACCGCAATACCCCTTACTTCCACAATATTACTTTGTTTAAAAGGAGAAGAAGTTGCATTGAGTGGATTAAATCTCGGGATGGACAATGGCTCTCTGATAGGACATTAATTAGCAATGAGTTTGTTGAACACTTCCAAGGTATCTATAACTCCACCAATTATGACTCCCAAGATGAAATCATAGATACCATTCCCTCAAAACTCACGGATCAGGACAATACTATTTTGTGTTCCCCACTCACTGATGAGGAGATTAGAGTTGCTGCCTTTCAAATGGGGGGAAGGAAATCTCCCGGACCTGATGGCTTTAATGGCCTCTTCTTTCAAAAATACTGGGAGATTGTAGGTCTAGATATTATTGCCATGACCAAAGACTTCTTTGAGAAAGAGCATCTCCTTACCCAAATGAATCATACAAATATTGCTCTCATTTCTAAGTCGCCTTTAGCTGATTTAGCCACAAAGTTTAGACCCATAAGCCTGTGTAATTTTGCTTATAAGATTATTTCTAAGACACTGGCTAATAGGCTGAAACCCTTGATGGAGAAATTGATATCCCCTTATCAGAGCGCCTTTGTCCCTAAAAGGCACATCTCTGACAGCATCCTGATGGCCCACGAGCTTATCCATACTATTAGGAAGAAGAAAAAAGGTGTTGAGTGTCTTGCTGCTATCAAGCTGGACATGTCCAAGGCTTATGATAAGCTTGAGTGGAGCTTTGTGCACAAGGTTCTTGCTAAATTAGGTCTGAACCAAAAGTGGTGCAACCTGATTTTTAATTGCCTTTCCACGGTGTCTTATTCCATTCTTTTGAATGGTTCCCCTCACGGTAAAATCACACCGGAAAGGGGTCTCAGACAAGGTGACCCTCTATCTCCATATTTGTATATTCTTTGCTCGAAGGCCCTCTCCTGCTATCTGATGCACTTAGAAAGTCAAAATTAGATCCATGGGATCAAGATTGCTAGATCAGCCCCTCCCGTCAGCCATTTGTTGTTCGCCGATGACAGCTTCATATTCACTAGAGCCACTTTCGAGGACTTCTCTACCATTAAAGAATACCTTGATAAGTACTGTAAGGCATCGGGCCAGGAGATTAACTTTGAAAAGTCAGGCATTCTGTTTAGCACCAACACACACCATAGGCATAGAAGAATCCTCTCTAGGATGATCAATATCAAAAATCAATGCCTAAGTGAGAAATATTTAGGAACTCCCATTAATATCTTCAAGTCCAAAACACAAGCTCATATAGGCCTTCTCAAATCTATTAATAACAGAATAAACTCTTGGTCCATTAGGTTCCTTTCACAGGCTGGTCGATCCACGTTGGTCAAATCCATAGGCCAAACCATCCCCTTATTCCAAATGGCCTCTTTCCTCATCCCCAAGAATCTGTGTAGGAAATTGACTCCCACTTATGCAAGTTTTGGTGGGGAGAATCTCTCGATCCTAACTATAGAAAAATTCACTTACTTGCTTGGGACTCCATATGTAAACCCAAAGCTGAAGGAGGCCTTGGCCTTAGGAAAAGTGAACTCAATAACCTTGCTATGCTAGCCCGCAATGCTTGGAAGATTGTTGAGGAGCCTAACTCTCTTTTGGGAACCGTTCTTAAAGCTAAGTACTTTAGAAGTACTGATTTTCTTAGTTCCAACTGTCCTAAGACGGCTTCTTGGGCTTGGAAATGCATTCACCTCATTAAGGAAAAAATCAAACCCTTCATTTCTTGGGTTGTTAGTGACGGTAACTTCATCGATCCATAGTGTGACAAGTGGATTCCTGATTTGGGAAGTGCACAGCCCAAACCTAACACTACTCCTGATCGTAGTCTCAAAGTGTCTCATTTCATTGTCCAGGAGACCAGATCTTGGGATCGTAACAAACTAGACCAGCACTTTAACCAATCTTCTGTTGAGAAGATTGTCAAAATCCCGTTGAGCTCGTTAACTTCTAGAGATAGAAGAGCGTGGGACCTGACTAAGGATGGAAGTTTCACCACCAAATCAGCTTACTTAAGCCTTAGGGGACATAGAGACCAGCACTCTAGTAGTTTTTGGAAGAATTTGTGGAGAGCTAAAGTTCCTCACCGAATTCAACTCTTCACTTGGAAATGTGCCAACAATGCCATTCCGGTTCGTGAAATCTTGTGTCATAGAATTAATATAGATGATAATTTGTGTCCTAGATGTAGAAATGAACCAGAATCAATTATGCATGCTCTTGTCCTTTGCCCTCATGTTAGCAGATTATGGCTTTCTTGCAAACTTCATCTTAGAACCGAGTCTTTCACTGGGAAGACTATGATGGACTGGCTGAAGCACTGGCTTGGCTTAAGAAACTCTAACAGTAGGGCAGACCCTCTTTGAAGATTTTCCCTTTGTTATTTGCATGATGTGGGCCATTTAGATGAGTAGGAACTTCCTTGTCTTTAGAAACCATTTGGAACCAACTCAAGTAACCATTAATCGTGCAGATCGCATGCTCATTAAGAGTACTATTCCTGACCAACAACCCAATCACACCTCGTTCCCTCCAATTATCCTAAGTTCTATTTGGCTCCCTCCTTTGTCTGGGTGGTTAAAGATCAATACTGATGGTGCATGGGACCCTACTACTAAGAATGGAGGTCTGGGTTTTGTCATTAGAGATTGCAACTGCTCTTTTGTATTTGCTGCAGCAATGCCTACTAACACATGTTCAGCAGAAGAAACGGAAATCAGAGCTATTTGGGCAGCTGTTCGAAAAGCAAGAGAAATGAGCTACAAGCGGGTGGTGATTGAAAGTGATGCCAAGGATGTGGTGGATCGTTTTCAGAGAAGGAATTTCAATGGGTTATGGAATACCGACGCGTTTTTGAAAGATATTAGCTACTGGTTGTCTTCTTTTGAAAATATTTTGTTTCAATTTGCTCCAAGGTGTTGTAACCAAGTAGCCAATGAATTGGCGCAGTGGGGAAAAAACTCAAAGTATGATATGTTTTGGTGTAATCCTCCTGTATGGCTTCTTCATGCTATCAGGATAGACTCTCCTTTTCCTTAATAGACTGTTTGCTTTAAAAAAAAAAAATCAAATATATCAAAGTTTTACAACTTTTTATAATACATTTTTGCTTGTGAGATAATATATTAAATATATATGAGGGCAGTCATTGCACCCCTCTTAAAACTCTTACCTTAGAACGCCCCCACTTATGGGACCCACATGCAATGCCCTTAAGAGTTAATTTTTTGATAATATTATTTTACTACTTATTTCTTCCTTTTATTATTAATGGAATAATTTTAACATAAAACACACGTGCAACGCACGTGCAAAAAGCTTGTTTTTTGATAAGATAATTTCCTCACTATGTTCATAATCATATTCCAAAATTAACTCATTTTAAAAATTCTACCCCCTCAAATTACCAGTTTTTTAAGGGATAATTTGAGGGGATTAGAAGCTTTCGAACGAACTTATTTTTTTAATACGATGATGTACATAGTGAGAAGAACATCCTATAAAAAATTACGCATCACATGTGGACCCTACATGCGGGGGCGTTTTAAGAGGGGGTGCAATAACTGCCCTATATATATATATATATATATATATATATAACCAAAATCATAATTCCCAAGTATGCATCATATTTAACCTACCAGATACAAAATCTTAGCAGGACCCGCCCACTCATTTCCCAAAAAATAAATATATATACACCAAAATTTGAGATATAAAAAAAAAAAAAAAAAANGTACCATATCACTTGGATAGACCATGAATCTAGGAACAAACTGTCATAAGCCCCCCACAGGTCGTAGTAGGAGAAAATAAATGTTACAGGCTTGGATTTTTTACCTTCTTTATGAAGCGTGAAGTTTTTAACAGGGTTCCAGTATTATCTTCCTCCCACAACTTCTTTCTTGCAATCAAAACTCTTTCTTCTCCTGTGGTGAGGGCATCAACTCTTGGTTCTACTTCTGATAACCAGTCATCCCATTGTAGAGCACTCAAAAACTTTCTAATGTAGTTTACGACAAACGGTTTGTCTCTTATGATGACAAACCCATATGGCCGTAGCATTCTGTCCATCTCGATGAGTAGATCTTCTGTACTACAGCCACACTCTTCAATATCTGAGAAAACTGACCAAGCATGAAGTAGATCATAGGTACGGGGATACGTCGAAAATGATTCACACCTGTAATTTAAGTTAGGAGTGGAACTCATTGTTAGGAAAAGCTTAAACAAAATATAAACAGAAACTTAAATAAGAGCATTGGGTAGCAGAATGATAAAATCACATGAATACTTCAGCTGAGATCATTGCGGATATCCAGGCAAATGAATGAACCTATATTATTAAGTAGAGCAATTACTATCATCTGGACTATATAAAATATGGTTTTCCAACAGCATGAACCTTTGGATCGTATAAGGTTACCCTTTCACAACATAGATTCGGGATTACAATAGAGTGCCACTTAAACAATCTAGCCCATCTAATAAGTCCCTCAACCACAACCACAACCTGGTTAGTGTTCATCTACAAGATGGAGATCAAAGCCCATAAACTACCCAATAAATTCCAAACATCTTGTGAGTAAATATGCTGTATGAAGTCTCCATCACAGAATTTACAAATGTTGATCTGCTTCCTTCATCTTTATAGGTATGTACCATTTTGAAACTTCAGCATATTGACAAAACTTTTGCTTGGGAATCCTAAGCCTGACCACTGATTTTCTGTAAATGGAGGTACAACTGGTGACCACGCTATTTTCATTGTATATGACAAAAAATTTCATCATTGGAATTCCGGCTCATCTACCAAATAAAACTATCAATTAGAAAGACAACAAAATTTTGCATCTACTAGGTTCTAGAGCAAAATTGACAAGGATAAAGCATCAATTAGGAAGAAGCATAATGTTCCGGAGATTACGATCCTTTGAAGTTTGCTGGTCAATTTGGAAAGAGAGTGATGGAAGTTTTTTAGAGAATTCTGAAACTAATGTGGACCTAGTAATCTTAAACATCAAACGACATCTGCTGTACTGGTCTACAAACATTGAAGTTCTCCAAGGGATAAGATTCGGGGAGCTGGTTTTCAAGTTGGCCAATTTAATTGCGTATAATTCTGAACCTATTATTCTGGTTGTTTTCCACTTTTCCTTTGTGGGTTTTACACTATTTGTGCAACTTAGTGAGTTTATTGCTTGGTAACTGCATTTAGTTTTGCCTATTTTTCTTCTCTCTCTAATCCACAGTCCTTAATTTTGAAAGATAAAATAAAACCTTTAATTAAGAAGAAGCAAAATGGAAACAAGTGATATAATAAACAGGTCAACCGCATACCAGTCATGAACAGTGCCAATTAGACCTCGATCATAGATGATCTTCAGTTTGCTTGATTCGTTGATGGGAGCAACATTCATCACCCATACATCTTTATCTTTAAGGGCAGCAGCAAAACCACCAAGGTTGGACTTCATATCAATGATATTTCTAAAGGAATTCCTCTGTGTTACAGATTTCATCTGCTTCCAGTATTCAATCACTCTCAAATGCCAAATGTCCTGTATTACAAGCATTCATAGTTCGAAAAGAAAGACTCAAAGATGGGAAACCAAATATAATTAGCTCTAGGTCTCTCAATCAAATGTAAAATGTCAAAGGTCCTACATCATATAAATCTCCAAGTAGCTAGAAGTAAAAGACAGAAAGAAAGAGAGACCAAATACAATACAGCACATATAAAGTTCAACTTTAGATATTTACCATGTCCTTTTGATATTCATCTGAGCTAATACCAATTTCTTCCAGACGAGGAGGTGCTGTAGTAAGCCTTTGTGGCCATGGAACCAATCCACTGCTCCTTTCCTTGTGCATTTCTGCTTTCCAGAAATGAACAAGTTTAAGAAACAGGAGAAAACTGAATAACATATAGGCAAAAAAGAGGATAACATTTCTAACAGAGGAAGTGAATAAACTGAAACCTTGTGGCCATCCTCTTGAAACAAATTAAGAATGGCCAAGCCTTAAACAAAATCTATGAAACATTCTGAAACTCAGTGAGCTCAAGCTCTTCACAAGTTACAGTTACTTATCCAGACTTAGTTCAAATTTTACACCTTAATTTGTTATAGAAGATAGACAGCACAACCAGGTGTCTTTTAACACTGATATCAAAGATGATCAAAACGATCTCCATGAAAGGCAGTATATTGTGTTTCTCTGCCAAGATACCGTAAATGAAACAAACATTACACTATAGATTCATTATGATGTAAGTTGTATGTACGTTTGGATGCCAGGATTCCTAAACATCCTTGTTCCTAAAATAGAAAACATGTATAGCTGAAATCTAAGAGTAACATGGAAGAATGTAATACTACTGATATACAAATAAAACTATCCTCTTATTTACCATGAGAAATTTGCATATAATCACCAATGGTACTTACTTGATGAGTATGGTGTGATGCATGCTTTCATGGGTATATTCCAAGATGCGTCAGGATCATCACTAGAGCTGCACAAAGGGGGTTGAGTTGCAGGATCTCTCTTCAAGTAGCAACTGTTACTCAATGGCTTAGCCCATATAACAGTCTGGTCTCTCTTCGAAATAATTCTCCAACACATTCTTTTGAGCAGATCACTCATAGCAGTCCAGATTCTTCTGTTTGCCTCATCATGTGCATATGCTTCAGGAGAAGAATATACAAAATAACCTCCTGGTCTTAGTAATCTATCCAGTTCCAGCAAGAGAATCCCATCCCTTTGAATCCAATCTATCCTACATCGAGAGCAATGAACGAGTTCAAATGATCGACTTGGATAAGGAAGTCTTTTTGTTCCCAAAACCCCGAGGGTCGAAGGGATTCCCCTTTCTAATGCAAACTGTATTTGATTCTCGTGAACGTCATTTGGTGCAAGTGACATTGCGATAATGTTCAGACGAAGGAGGTATGCCCCAAAACTTGCAACCCCACAACCGACATCAAGGATATTCCGTATGTTTCCACCATTGTTGAGTTTATCAGCCGGAAACTTGAGCATCTACTTCAAAAAGATAATCTAATGACCATCATGAACAACAACACTAACTACAACATAAAGATAATGTCACGATCCTAGGTTAACTTCTTAGACTCTCCGCTCCTTACCAATAATTGCTCTAGCTGGATACTTAACATTATAAGGAGCGGAAGTCTGGGTCATTAACCTAGGACGAATAGAGATAACCAGGGTACAATCTTATACCCTTGCAAGTGCTGCAATGTACTTATCGGCACCGTCATGAAAATGGGTTCCTCCACCAGGGAAATTTATCTTATCCCCATTCACCACCATCCAGTTTTGATCCGATTTCTCTTCCGCAAGATGTGTATGAGGTATATTAGCCTTCCATACTTCGTCCCTACTCGCCGGCCATCTAATAGGGACCTGAAATGCTAACAGTAACTTCTTCGGGATCAAACTAAACTAAACTAAACTAAAATCAAATTATTGAGGAACAACAGTAACAGAAAAGGCAAAACTCTAACCTTGTAACCAATTGGTGGAGGAATAAGGCAATTAAATCTCCGATGTGGAGGAGGACAATGTCGTTCATAATGCTCCATTAAAGTTAAATTGAGCTTCAATTTCAATTGGTAAATAACATTTCTATCCAAACAAGGAATCAGCTCGGAGAATTGCATGTCACAGACCTATAAAATTAATCCAAACAGCATTTATAAAGCAAAAAAAAGTGATCAGAGAGAAATCAAAACCAAATTAATTTAAAAAAAACCCACATTGATATACATACAGGAATGCTTTTAGGAACATCAGGATTGTGTTCTTGATCTTCGAACAGATTATCGAAATCGTCGTCGTCTCTCGGAACAAACCCACCAAAGACAGGATCAGTTCCATCATCACCACCACCTTGGTCATCCGCTCTCGGTAGACCAGGACCAAAAGAAGAACCAAAATAAATACAGATCAAACCAAGACACATAACTAAACCTATTAGAACATATGAAAACAGCTTTCTACTGCTAAAAACCTCGTTCTTGTGCTTCATTTCTTCAGATCTGCACGAATACGAGATTTGATCCACCACCCACAAAANTTTTTACCAAAACCCTAATTGCAAAGCCATGTTTCAGGAACAGTCCACTTTGGAGTAGACTGGAGTGAGAGTTGGGAGTGTAGAGAGAAAGAGAGAGAGAGAGAGAGAGACAGCTTTTAGTTGTAGACAGAGGGTTTGTTTGGATTGTTTCTCGTTACTTATTCAGTTTTGGCTTAGCAGGAACGGCGACGCGCACACGGGAATGTGTTGCTGTTACTAAAATTAACCGAAGGGTTTATGCCTTCGGCTTCGGGGACCTGACTTGAGTCACCTGACCTCGGGCGTCGCTATTTTACGACCCTTGGTTTTGGACCTTTGCCTTCTTGATAGTCGAACACCATTAATTGATCTTCTCTTATTAAACTGGTTTGGACTTGGGACTTTGGACTTTTGGACTTTTGGAGTGAATTGTTAATTCGACGTGGACTGTTGTCTGGGGAGCGATTGTGGTTTTGTGGATCAGGTGTTCACAGATGGCAGGCTCTGATTGGGTAAGCTTTCCTATTTAATTTCATCTCCAATGGAAAGACACGTAAGAAAGAAAGAGTTTTGTACAAAAGTTTTCTCCAGTGCAATTGTGCATACAAGTGAAAGCTGACGTGGCACTGAGAATGGGAGACATTGTGAAAGCCAATGTCTAGTTCAAGACAACCAACTTCACAATGTCTTCACAACTCCGTCACCAATTATGAATAAAATATATTTAAAAAAAAAAAAAGAAGAAGATGGAAATAAAAGTCGTTTTATTTTTATGTCCTAGGAAAAACAGTTATGTTCATCTTCGTCCTCCTCCATCGGTTTACAAAGTAAAAATTTCATTCTTCTGCAAAACCGAAGCTTCCTTTCTCTCTCTGCATCATCCATAAAGCTCTGTAAAACACCTGTTAATAAACTTCAAAATATGAGAGAAATTCATTAACAGAGTTTATATGTGATTATATTTTTATTATGAAAGAATATGAAATTTCATGAAAAAGACAATCTAGGAATTAACTTTTTATATGGTATTTGATGGAAATCGATAATTAGAAGGTTCTATTGCTTTAATAGAGGCTAGATCAAAAACCCTTAATGAATTTTAGGTTCTACTCAATACCCACTCAAGAACAAATTAAAAAAGGGAGAAGGTAATGAAAAAAATTAGAAACAAAGACTTTCAAAACATGCAGAGTCAATCTACCTAAGAGCATGCATTGTGATGGAAATACTCTTGCCTTCTAGCTCGGTTGAGTAGGAAACGGAAAGCCTAGATTTCCTTTTCTTTATCCTCAAAAATTATTTTTTTGCATTAAATTAAATGCCACGTAAGGAAAAAAAAGTATGTCAAGACTTTTGCATTGGAGATGACTTCTTGTTTTGAATGTATATTATGAAATTTTTCCTGACAATAAAGAAGACATTGTCTTGGGCAATATGCCACATAGGAAGCACACGACATTTTAAGACATTTGCATTGGAGATGCTCTTAAAGTTTATTTGGACGAGTCCGAATCCGCGTGGAGCCCATAAGAACAAAATAACATTCCTACAAATAAAAACTACACAAATCTTCATACAACAAAAATAACATTTTTTAAAACAAAAAAACGGGCGAGAGAGGGAGTGTCCCCGCCCACACTCTCTATCACCCTTCATCCTATACAAAATTAATAACGTGACACCAAAATAAAAATGGTGTAAGGTTACACCAAGGGGTTAGGGCCCACTCTAAAGTTTAATTTTTGGTGAGAAAGTTCCTTCCACCATGTAGATGATCTTCACAAAAAATCAGTCGATTCTTAAACTTCTAACCCCATCTAAAGTTGATCTTTGTTCTTTACCGTTTATTTATTACAATGAATTTTTGATAGGGTTGGAAATTTTAGGCTCAGCTTGGTACACTGTGAATATTCGCAAATGCGAAAATTCACAGTTTATCATGTGTTTGTAGATGATTGATGATGGCATCTCATAACAAATATTTAGTAAGATTTGCAATGAGCTTACAAAATAAACAATTTAATTTTTTTTTTTAATTTATAGAATTTTAATTAGCACCTATAAGAACCGTGAATTTTCGCATTTGCGAATATTCACGGTGTACCAAGCAGAGCGTTAGAATCTGCCAGTTTTTTATATGGACGATTTATATGGTGAGGATAACATTCTCAGGACTTTTTAGTGGGCCATAACCCCTTAGTGTAAAGATCTTACACGATTTTTTTGATGCCTCGCTAGCAGGGTCCACCCCCATGTTATGTATCACTGCAGTGGGCTTTGAGCCCATAAATCATGATTACTCACTACAATCCAGAGACTCCACACTACACTTGGGGAGGAGCCAGAAACTAAAATTATTCGACAATGGCGGTTTCCTTAGTAAATAAAAGTCTAATCAGAAGTCGGAGTGGGACTCATGAGCGAAGTTAGTTACTCTTCCGATCGATCTGGCCTCCTATTTCATTCACACTTTCCGGTCGACCTCCAATAAGACGCTTGCCCTAATATTAATTGCCCCTCCTCTGTGTAAGTCTCTTTCTGTTTCTCTGTTCTTCCCTAATTTCAACTCAATTTTTAATATCAATTAATTACTGAATGAATTCGTTGTAGGCTCGATCGAAAAAATCAATTCCCTATTGAATTACTCTATAATGACAAGCAAAACATTTCCCACATTATTTTGGTATATAGACATGATAATTTCTGCCATTATAATGTGCAGAAAGACAAATGATTTTAATCTGTATAGCTCATCAATTAGAAAAGTGAAATATTGGAACAACATGGAAAGGGTTTTTCATATTGACTGTAAGACCAAAAGCTTCAGTTAGGTCTAGTTCATCTCCGTTTGCTCCACAAGGCAGTTCCCAGTCGAACCCGTACAAGAGGTTAGCTAGAACAAACTCGACGACTGCGAGCCCGAATGACATCCCAGGGCAACCCCTCCGTCCTCACCCAAATGGGATGAATCCAAAGTCTTGGCCTTTAAAATCAATTGGGTTGTTTTCAAATCTCTCCGGATGAAACTCCTCTGGGTTGTCCCATAATTTCGAGTCTCTATGAATTGCCCATGCATTGATGAAGACTCTTGTGTTTGGTGGGATATCATAACCTTCTAATTTAGTTCTTTTAGAGGACTCTCGTGGAACCAATGTTGGTACTGGAGCATGTAATCGTAGACTCTCTTTAACAATGGATTTCAAGTAGTCCATTTGATAGATGTCTTCCTTGTCAACCGTAGATTTCTTCCCAACCACTCTTCTTATCTCTTCTTGTGCTTTTTTCATCACTCTAGGATTTTTTATTAGCTCTGCCATCGTCCATTTAATCGTTGTTCCAAATGTATCACTTCCAGAAACAAACATGTCCTGGTAATGACAAAGAAAAGATCGACTAGTTGTGCTTTAGTTATATTAGAGAGAAAGATCTATAGAGAGTGGGGGGTCTGACCAGTATTCTCGCTTTGATATTATCTCGGGTGAGGTTAGGGTTATCTTTCTGAGCATGGAGCAGAAGTTCTATAAAGTCTTTCTTATCGTCTTGGTCATCGTCATGTGATTTTGGAAGGAGATGTTCATCGATGACTTGATCAAAGAACGTATCTAAATCTTTGGAAGTCTTCTTCAGCTTAGCCACCAACCCAGTGAGAACATCCATCCATCCAAGCGACGGAAAGCCCCCATCAGTGACGCTACCTCCCTTGACAACTCTCCAAATCTGTTTCTATCATCTTTTTCATACTTGCGACCAAGAGCACACCTAGAAATTACGTTGCTGGAGAGTGTGAGCAGTATCTCACTTAAATTTATTGTCTCTCTCATTGAACACGAGCGAGTTATCTTCTCGATCACTATGGCAACTTCTTCTTCTCTCAAAAACTTGAAAGATTGCACCCTATTGATGCTCAAGAGATCAAGAACACAAATCTTTCTCACTTGTCTCCAGTACTCTCCATAGGGTGCAAAAGCTACGACTGCACATCCATAAAGGATCGCTTTACCAGCAGTTGTAAGAGGCCTGTTTGCAAAGACAAGATCTTGGGTCTTCATGATCTCTGCAGCAATCTCTGCAGATGAAACTATCAAAGCTGGAACATGGCCTAAGTGTAACAAGATCAGTAGTCCATACTTCTGAGATAGATCTCGGAAAGATCGATGAGCTAGTGTGCCTAGTTGGTGAAGGTTTCCGATGATTGGAATCGTCGGTAGAGAAGGCGGTAGATTAGGCTTTTGTGACCAACCTCTTTGCATCTTTAACAGAAAGAAAACAGAAAAAATGAGAAGAAGAAGAAGAAGAGAGAGAGAGAGAGTGAGAAAGGGTTCAACAATGTTCCTCCTCCCCTTTCCAACAATTGCAGCACAACTGGTGGTAGAGCCATCAATTTTCCCTGTAATGTTCACATAAGAACGCACATTGTTCTCTCTTTGTGTATAACTAGCGGGTTGCACGTGCATTCTGCACGTGTAGTTAAGTCAATAACTATCCAAGGGAAAAGGAAATGTTCTCTCATTATTATAAAAGATGAAAGATGGGAAGAACAAAAAAAAAAAATAATAATGATTGAAGGAGGTCTAACTGTTCCAAGGGTCATTTCTGTTATTATAATAGCAATTACAGCATAGATAAGTAAATAAATAAGTTATTCAGGTCAGACAAAGAGATTACTATCAAATACACGGTTTCAAAATTGTTGGGTTGACGTTTTTGCTTTTATGTTTTTTGTTTTAACAGATTACTGATATAAAGAGATTACTAGAATACACATGTTGCTTAGTAGTTTAACATTTATACAACTTCCTAAACCATGGCAATTTACCCTTAGTTTAACCCTCATTTTCTAATTATCATTTTGAGATTATGCAAGGATATAAAAGGGTTTTCAGCCCAAAAGATAAAGAGTAATGCTAGAGAGACCATATTTTTGGACAACATTAGCATACTACATGATTTTAATTTGGCAACTGATGTGCAAGAACATGTCATGATCCATCATTTTACCCCTTCCACATCACCCCACAGCAAAGTCGCACTTATTCACAAGTAAATACATCACTGCAAGCAAACTATTCCTTACATTACTTTGGCGGTAGATATAAGATTTTCTGCCATTAAAATGTGCAGACAGAAGGATTGATGATTCTAATATATAGATTAAGAAGAAGCTGAGTGAAACAATTTTGGAACAACATGAAGAGGGATCTTCCTATTAATTGTGATACCAAAACCTTCAGTCATGTCTAGTTCCTCAGAGTTTGCACCACCAGGCAGTTCCCAGTTGAACCCGTATAACAGGTTGGCAAGAACAAATTCCACGACTGCAAGGCCAAATGACATCCCAGGACAACCCCTTCTTCCAGACCCAAATGGGATGAATTGAAAGTCTTGGCCTTTAAAATCGATTGAGTTGTTGATAAATCTCTCTGGACGAAACTCTTCTGGGTTGTCCCATGATTTGGAGTCCCTTTGAATTGCCCATGCATTGATGAAAACTCCTGTATTTGCTGGGACATCATAACCTCCTATTTTAGCACTCGCAGTCGACTTTCTTGCAACCAAAGTTGGTAAAGGCGCATGTAATCGTAGGCTCTCTTTAATAACATATTTCAAGTAGTCCATTTGATAGATGTCTTGCTCTTCCACCTTGGATTTCTTTCCGACCACCCTTCTTATCTCTTCTTGGGCTTTCTTCATCAGCTTCGGATTCTTTATAAGCTCTGCCATCGTCCATTCAATGATTGTTGCAGACGTATCACTTCCACCAACAAACATGTCCTGTTATTGATGACACAAAAGAGATTTTATAAATTTTGAAGTAATTTGTGTGCTTATGTATGTGAGGGAGAGAAATCTGACCATTATTATTCCTTTGATATTATCTCGAGTGAGACTGAGGTTATCTTTCTCAGCATGTAGGAGAAGCAGATCTATAAAGTTTTTCTTGTCGTCTTGGTCTTCGTCATCATCAACATGTGATTTCGAGAGGAGATGGTCATCGATGACTTGATCAAAGAAGGTATCTAGTTCTTGAGAGGTCCTCCTAAGCTTCGCAGTAAATCCGTTGAGAACGTCAATCCATCCCAGCAATGGAAAGAAGTCTCCAAAACTGAAACCACGCATCAAGCAGTCTGCCTCCTTTAACAACTCTGCAAATCTGTTTGTATATTCTTTTTTGTAATTGTCACCAAGAGAACACCTAGAGATTATCTTGTTGGAGAGACTGAACAGTAACTCACTTAAATTAATTGTCTCTTCCACACTAGATGAACTACTTATCTTATCGATCACTTTGGCGACTTCTTCTTCTCTCACAAACCTGAAGGATTGAACCCTCTTGATACTCAACAGCTCAAGAACACAAATCCTCCTCACTTGTCTCCAGTACTCACCATATGGCGACAGAGCTATATCGTTGCATCCATAAAAGATCACTTTGGCAGCAATTGAACCAAGCCTATCTGCAAAAACAAGATCATGGGTCTTCAGGATCTCAGCAGCCATCTCTGCGGATGAAACTACAACAATCGGTTTTTGGCCCAACCGCAAGAGCATTAGTGGGCCATACTTCTGAGACAGATCTCGGAAGACTCTGTGAATTTGGGGGCCTAATTGGTGAATGTTTCCGATGATTGGAAACCTTGGTGGAGAAGGCGGTGGATTGAGCTTTTCGCGCGACCGGACAGCTCCTTGTAGTCGCCTTAAAAGTAAGAATATACCAGAGGAGAAGACAATAATTAGGAGAGTGAGTGAGAAGGGATGCAACCGTAATGGATCTTGTTTTTGTTCTACCAATTGTTGCAGCAGGAGAAATAGATCTGAGAGACCCATATTAGAGAGTAGTAGTAAGTACTATCTGTTGATCAGATACTACTCAGAATGGTAATAAGAATGCAATCCTCTGGATCTTAATCATAGACATCTTGATTGTCTATGAAGAGAGTAGTTAGGAAGGTGTGTAATGTCTTTTACAGGTAGCCTTCATATTTTAAAATAACTAATTGTAGATAGATGCTAGGTATTTTGATATCGGTGATGCTAGGGTTACTGAAAAGCCTACAGAATTTTCTACCGAAGGCATATTCTACGGTGGATGTATATCACTTTGGGATGGATGCGAATCACAAGGGTATATAAAAAATAGTTCAAACGTGGATTAGCTTTCGGCAGAAAAATTTTTAGGATTTTGCTGTAAATTTAGCATTAAGACCTTATTCAATTCTTCTTTACCCTCAAAGAAGTTGTAGATAATTGCAGAGGACTTGTAAATAAAATTGCCAAAAAAGAAAAAAAAAAAAAAAAAAAAACAGATTGATAAAAAAATATTAATAAACATTAATGACTCACTTAATGAAAAAAAAACATTAATAAATCTTCACATGTTCAACTCTTTTATTTTATTTTCTAAAGTAATTATTAAGCAAAACAACAAAAAGCTAAGTCAAACTTCAATTTATGAATTAAAATACAGAAGACGGCCGGACTTCAACATATTATTATCATGTATGTAGTCTTTCTTTTCTCTTAAATATTGCAACTACCTCATGGTGTTGTCTTTATTATTTTGAATGTCAAAGTCTTCTGACGTAATTGAGGATTGTTTGGTTTAAAATACCAGATATGATTTTTTTCTTTGAGTTTTTAATTTTTATTTTTAATATTGGTGATTATGATCTTTTACCTCGCGATTGTTATGTACGCCATGACACGATTATTAATTTGGTATATTATGTAAAAAAAAATTAACGCGACGTATATGTGACAATCTGAAGAAAATTCTTCATTGAGTTGTTACATATTCGTGTATTAAATTTTAATACATGATTGAGTTCTTGGCTGAACTTGCGAAATGGCACTTATCAAAAGTAAACACTTCATACTACTGCAAATCAATTCCCACATTATTTTGGTTTCGACATGAGCTTTTCTGCCATTAAAATGTGCAGATAGAGGGATACAGATGATTCAATAACCTAATATACAGCTTAAGAAGCTGAATGAAATGTAGGAACAACATGGAGAGGGATTTTCTTGTTAACAGTAAGACCAAAAGCTTCAGTCATGTCTAGTTCATCTCTGTTTGTACCACTAGGCAGTTCCCAATCGAACCAGTACAGTAGGTTCGCAATAACAAACTCCAGGACTGCAAGGCCAAATGATACCCCAGGGCACCCCCTCCGTCCTGACCCAAATGGAATGAATTGAAACTCTTGGCCCCTGAAATCGATAGGGTTGTTGATAAATCTCTCTGGACGAAACTCCTCTGCGTTGTCCCATAATTTCGAATCCCTTTGAATTGCCCACGCATTGATTTAGACTCTTGTATTTGGAGGGATATCATAACCTTCTATTTTGGTACTCTTAGATGATTCTCTTGGAACCAAAGTTGGTATAGGCGCATGTAATCGTAAGCTCTCTTTGACAATACATCTCAAGTAGTCCATTTGATTAATGTCGTCTTCGTCTACCTTTGATTTCTTTCCAATAACTCGTCTTACCTCATCCTGGGCTTTCTTCATCAGTTTGGGATTCTTTATGAGCTCTGCCATGGCCCATTCAATGGTTGTTGCAGTTGTATCACTTCCACCAACAAACATATCCTGTTTAATCACACAAGCAAGATTGAGCAGTGAGTTTAGTTATCACTAAGTGTGTGTGTGAGAGAGCAGTCTTCTGAAAATTAGACCCAGTTCTAGAACCAGAAATTTTTAAAGTTTTTGTAATGCTGTTTTTATTTACTACGGGTAAAATAGGGATGCAACAATTTTCAACCTCATAACTAAAATAGGTAGATGACGAATTATATGATATTTAAATTTAGAGAGAGAGTCAGAGAGAGGGGTCGGACCAGTATTATTGCTTTGATATTATCACGTGCAAGATTGGTATTATCCTTCTGAGCAAGGAGCAGAATATCAATCAAGTCTTCCTTATCTTCTTGTTGGTTGTGATTTTTTGATTTGGGAAGGAGATGTTCATCAATGACTTGATCCAAGAAGGTATCTAGTTCTTGGGAGACCCTCTTAAGCCTCCCAGATAATCCAGTAACAACATCCATCCATCTAAGAGATGGAAAGAAGTCTGCAAAACTAAAAGCTCCCATCAGCTTCATGGCCTGCCTTGACAATTCACCAAATCTGTTTTCATGAGCTCCTTCATACTTAGCACCAAGAGCACACCTAGATACTATGTTATTCGAAACAGTGAGCAACATCTCACTTAGATTTATTACATCTCCCCGCGAACACGAACTAGATATCTTTTGGATCAATACGGTCACTTCTTCTTCTCTCACAAACCTGAAAGATTGCACTCTCTTGATGCTCAAGAGCTCAAGAACACAAATCTTCCTCACTTGCCTCCAGTATTCGCCGTAAGGTGCAAAACCGATGTCAATGCATCCATAAAGAAACGCTTTAGCAGCTGCTGTAAAAGGCCTATTTGCAAAGACAAGATCCTGGTTCTTCATGATCTCTGTAGCCATCTCTGGAGATGAAACTATGAGAGTTTGAAACTGACCCATGTGTAATAACATCAATGGTCCGTACTTATGAGACATGTCTCGGAAAGATCGATGAGGTAGTGTGCCTAGTTGGTGAAGGTTTCCGATGATTGGAATCTTCGGTGGTGAAGGTGGTGGATTATTGGATTTTTTTGATGACCAAGCTCCATGGAGTTTAAGCAAAAAGAAAACAGAGAAGAAAAGTACTAGAATAGAGAGTATGAAGATCTGTAAAAATGAAACTTGTTGGGCTTCCAACAATTGCAGGAATACAAGTAAGGAAGGAGCCATCCTTGCATGTGATGGTTGCATTAGAACCGAGATGATTCCTTTTATAAACTTGTAGATGGTATTTATTATTTTATTTGATAGTTTTTTTTTTATGTTATGGTGGGAAGTACAATAAAAAATGTTTTTTCTTGATTTAGATGTCTTTTCTATGGTATACTCGTAATTAGGGTTGTCCACTCTCTCCACACTCCTTCTCCCTGCGTTGCTACCATGCGCGTTTTGCGCGCACCTACAAATGCGCTCGCATGCATTCCTTCCACTACCATCACCATCGGATCCACTCCACGCGATTCCACTGTCAAATGTAAATCAAGTATAAATAAATAACTATGGCTACAGAACTTATCTGAAATTTCGAAAAAGAAAATAAGGTTATTTTGATCATTTATATAATAAAATTATTAAATGGTATAAGGGTATTCAAAAAGAATGAATAATACTAGAAGTACTCCTAGGATGACCTCTAAGATGATGTGGCAAGATCTGCTTGTGTAAAGTTACATTTTTACAGTTTGAAGCAAATCTTGCAATCTCATTTTAGGAATCATCCTGCGTGTACTTCTAACCATTTATAGTCTGTTTTGACAAGGGATTTGGGTGAGGGATTTTGTGGGGACCAGTGATTTAGTGGAAAAATTATGTTATATTTTTCCTCAAAATTTCTGGTTCCCACAAAATCCCTCCATAAAATCCCTTGTTCAAACTGATGAGAATAGCCCCACATGGGATATAAGAGCCTAGCAAACCCAATATATAATGATCCTGGGTCACACCACTCATTGCTAATTGGTTTTGAGTTGGATGCCCATAAACTTAATACAAACAGACTATTAGAGTAGTTCTAACTATTTATACTCGTGTCAGTTTGTAAAGGTATGATTGTCAAACATTTGATAGAGAAAGTAGGCATCTTATTTTTTTTTCCTCTATATCACCCTTTTTTTGTCTTGACCTGTGGGTGACGTGTGAGGTGTCAGCGAGTCAATCATTCACGTTAGTCTCTAAATATCTTTTTTAGGAAAGGGCTCAACCACGATGACACCGTCCTTTTTCTGAAGTATTTTTTCGGACAGAAGTGCTATTGTGACCGATATCTGAATCTGTATATTTTTACAGATTGAGGTGGCACTCTCAATCCACCACTCATTGTGCAAAGCAGTTAGTTGTGGGGACCACACAAATCATAACAAATGGTGGATTGAGATTGCCACATCAATCTGTAAAAATATACAGATTCAGATATCGGTCACAAAAGCATTTTCGTTTTTCGGAGGACGGGGTTTGTCCTAGTCCGCAACCTGGAGATTTAGACCCGGTCCTCTTTTATTATAAACTAGGTATATCACCGTGCTTTCGGCACAATTCAAAATTTTGTCTATTTTTTCCACACGCGTTTTGCGCGCACTTATACAGGCGCCTTTGAATTCACTCAACGCGTCTCCACCGTCAAGTGTAAATCAGGTGTAAATAAATAACCATAGCTACGGGATACGCCCGACATTTCATAAAAGAAAAAAAGGTTATTTTGGTCATTTATATAATAATGTTGTTAAATGGTATAAATGTATTAAAAAATTAAATAAAGTTATTTTGGTAATTACTACTATGGGACAAATCTAGTATTTTAAATACTTAAGGACATTTTGGTCTTTAAAAGAAGCATAGGTTGGTGTCGTTATAAGAACGAACCTTATAACCTTTGATAAATCGGAAGAGGACAGAATTACCCCCCTCATCCTGAATTGTATAAGAGATTAGGAGGCACGGGTCAATATCTCGTAAAAGAGATTAGGGTTTGCGAAAAAAAAAAAGAACTTATAAGAAAAAAAAAAGTATTTCAATCATTTAACCCTTAATTTAAGTAGAGTAGAGATTGTGTTATATCTTAGCCATGTAAAAGATACTTTCATGTGTCCTATATATTGATGGCAAATATAAGAAGATACCTCCCTCCTTTATTATATTAATATATATGGGACCTGACCTATTAGTTGTAGAATACGATCGAGATCTATTATTCCCCAGTCGGGGAGAAACCCGATCAGAAAAGGTACACATTAACACTATTGATGTGCAATACAAATCGTGTACAATTTTGCTACTTTCACTTTTGGTGTGAACCTAAAAATATTAAAAGATTTAAATATCAAGTGCATTATATAAGATAAGATATGCAAATTAGCTTGGAAATATTGTGACTACTCGTATTGGGATGACGATGTGCTTACTGCTTAGCATATGCAATGCTTTTTATATTATTATATTATTAATATAAAATAAAATAAAATATATTATATTATATTACAGTAAAATTATTTTCATTATATTATTATTCATAGAAACAATAATATACTTGCACATGAAAATAATGAAATGCTTTTCCATTATTAATGTGAATAATAAATTGAAAATTATGTAACTATAAAATTATTATATTTAATACATATTTAGTATTATATTTATTATTTCGTGAAATTATTATGAGTAGTGCTACAACGTACTCACATTTGGGGGAATTTACATCCCTCCTGAGGTGGATGGTGGTCCATGTCTTAAAGTTTGGGGAAGACGGAACTCGAGGATGTGATTCAAATCACGATGGGATAATAGCCTTACAATGGGTTTGGGGGAAGAGAATCCCCAAAATGTGCGTACGTTTTAGCATTTTTCAATTATTATAGTACATAAAAAAAATAAGTGAGTTTAATACGATTAAAAAACCGTAAAACTCGTGTATCTATAAAAAAAAATTTACTTTATTTTAATAGAATATTTGACAATTTTTTAATAGAATTTCTGATATTGTAATTTACTTGGGAGTGCATAATCTACCAAAGGACATGCACACCCGTAGTGGGAGTCTTTGTTGTGTTTCTTTCATTCGTCTTTTTATATTTTTAATATTTGCCTTCTATTAATGCTAGACACTACTAGACAGACTTCTTTACTTGCCTCCTTAATGACTCCCAAGGAAGTTCACTGGATCCTTCAAACCTTCAAATATGACGTTTGAGGGACTCTAGTAGAGACATCATATCTTTAAACTCTTCTCTTTTCGTTCAGATTTGAGGATTAGCTAATAGGACAGAAATCGACGGAGCAAAGAATGCTCCATCGATCAACCCTCATTTTTAACTCACTTTTAACCGCTTCTCCTCCTCCTCTCTTTTCCTCAATGGACAGTTCATTGATCAACCCTCACTTTTAGCTCACTTTTACTCCCTCCCCTCCTTTTCCCCACTTTCCTTCCTTCCTTCCTTCAAAACCTCATTTCAAGCATGCATTCACTAGCAGGTTTACCCTCAGACCACTAATTTTGAGATTTCAACCCTCTATTTAACTCCCTCCACTTCCTTCGAAACCTCATTTCAAGCATGCATTCACTAGCAGGTTTACCCTCAGACCACTAATTTTGAGATTTCAACCCTCTATTTAACTCCCTCCACTTCCTTCGAAACCTCATTTCAAGCATGCATCCACTTGCAGGTTTACCCCCACTAATTTTATGATTTCAACCCTCAATTTAGTTCCCTCCACTGGACTTCCTCTTAATTTCTTCCTTGTATATGGCACCCACGTGGGATTAATTCAAGTGCTTATTTTTGTTGAGAGTGGTCTCTTCAAGAATGAGATCATACAATTACCAAATTAAAATCATATCATCATGAAACTTTTAAGGAGAAATTTGCATTCAGACACTAAGGGCTCGTTTGGTTTGTGATTCAAAAATTTATTTTTAAAAACTAATTCACACCTATAATAATATATATTTTGTACTACAATAAACTCATGTAGGATTTTATAAAACAAAAAAATGTTGTTTTATGTGTTTTCAATGAAATGATATAGGATTTTATAGTAAATTGAAAATGCAGTTTTAGATGTGATACAATATATAGTTTAGTTCAAGTGTAAATTAGTTTTTGAAAAAAAGTTTTTGAATCGCAAATCAAACGGGGCCTTAATTTTTTTACCGATTTTAATGTTTGGACTCTTATGTTATGTTGTCATCAGGTTAAATCCTAATATCTACTTTAATATCTACTTTTCTATCTATATTCCATTTCCAATTTTACCCTCTAGCCTGTATTCCTATTTGACAACTTGAGATTGACAACGAAAAGTATCTAATTAATTACTTTTTAACTTTATTTAAAATATTCTTTTTTTCATTTATTTCTCTATTTTCTTCACGCATATACAACATCTTTTCTTCTCCCCTGGCAAAGCCCACGACAAACCCACCCCCATTGACATCCACCATATATTATTTTCACATGGATCCCACGGGCAGGGTGTTCCACTTGATGATAAGATTATCCTCATAGAAATCATCTCTTGGATCATATTTGAATGGACCCTAGAACAGTGTAATTAAAGTGTAAAACTGATGTGAGTTTAATACAAAAACTAAACGTAATGGGTTTTTGTTTAACAAAAGTGTAATATATGGAGTTGTAAACCAAGTGTAACATTTTTTTTTCTCTACTAACACTATACTTATACTTTTTCTATATTAACATGTGGGATCACATCATAGTAAGATTATCTTCACCAAAAATCACCCCTTATATCATATCTAGTTGCAACTGTACAATTGTCTTTATACTAATTGAGGATTGTTTGGTTTAAAATAGCTGATATATATGAATTTTTTTCTTTGATGTTTTAATTTTTATTTTTAGTATTGGTGATTATAATCCTTTACCTCTTGATTGTTACGTACGCCATGGGACGATTATTAATTTGGTATATTATGTAAAGAAAGGATAAAAAGAAATTACATTACCTATAAGTGACAGTCTTAAGAAAATTCTTCATGGACTTGTTACATAATCGTGTATTAAATTTTAGTACATGATTGAATTATTCTTGCCTGAAGTTGCGAAATCACACTTTATCAAAAGTAAACACTTAATACTACTGCAAAACAAATCCCACATTATTTTGGTTTCGACGTGAGCTTTTCTGCCAATAAAATGTTCAGATAGAGAGATGTAGATAATTCAAAAACCTAATATACAGCTTAAGAAGCTGAGTGAAACAATGTTGGAACAACATGGAGAGGGATTTTCTTGGTAACAGTAAGACCCAAAGCTTCAGACATGTCTAGTTCATCTCTGTTTTCACCACTAGGCAGTTCCCAGTCGAACCAGTACAATAGGTTGGCAAGAACAAACTCCAGGCTTGCAAGCCCAAATGATATAGCAGGGCACACCCTCCGTCCTGACCCGAATGGAATGTAATGAAACTCTTGGCCCCTGAAATCGATAGGGTTGTTGATAAATCTCTCTGGACGAAACTCCTCTGCATTGTCCCATAATTTCGAGTCCCTGTGAATAGCCCATGCATTGATGAAGACTCTTGTATTTGGAGGGATATCATAACCTTGTACTTTGGTACTCTTATTAAATGACTGTCTTGGAACCAAAGTTGGTAAAGGCGAATGTAATCGTAAAGTCTCTTTGATAATACATCTCAAGTAGTCCATTTGATTAATATCGTCTTCCTCTATCTTTGATTTCTTTCCAATAACTCGTCTTACCTCATCCTGGGCTTTTTTCATCAGTTTGGGATTCTTTATGAGCTCTGCCATGGCCCATTCCATGGTTGTTGCAGTTGTATCACTTCCACCAACAAACATATCCTGGTTAATCACACAAGCAAGATTGAGAAGTAAGTTATATATATATTATCACAAAGTCTGTGTATGTGAGAGCGCAGTCTTATTCTGAAAATTGGACTCGGGTCTTGAAATTTAAAAGTTTCGGTCCGGTTCTTATCAAAGCAGTTGGATGCTTCGAAAATCAGCCATTGGTGTCAATTGAATCCACGATCCAATCATTCAACTGATTGGCCTGGTTTTCATTAAAATTAAACGAGCCATCCTCATGATAATTACTTTATGACTGAGAGCATCTTAGGTTTCACTATAAGCCATCCTCTGATTTTAGGAGTTTTGCTAGAATGACACTAGAATATTATATATGCTTTTTTAAAAGTGGTACGAGGAATTGAAATGAAATTAATGTTTTTTCAATAATTGGTTTCCAATAAAAAAAATAACCAGTTGTAATATTTGGTGTCTGGTTGTGGTCAAACTTGTTGTTGACCCACATTATTATTATTTTTTTTTAGAAAATGCTACACGTCAATCTACTGGATTTCCATACCGTGGGACAGGTGTATGACCTTTATCCCCCTCACATCCCAGAGTTAATCTTCTCCCGAAATTCGAAAAAATCTCCACTATCCACGTAACCCATATGGAAATCTTGTAAATTTTGTGGGACGTGTAGTAGGTATCTCTTTCATTAAAAAAGATCTGTGATATTGAGCATTCTTGCAAATACTGTTTTTTTTTTTTTCTTTTTGCTAATAACCATTTAATAATAAAATATTAATTTTTTAAAGAAAAAGAAAAAATCTTAAACCCTTTTATTTTTTTGTTTTACACTCCATTCCTACAACCATCACCATCTCCACCCCCACTATCATCCAAAGAGAATAGAAAAAAAAAAAAGCTAGGATTCCCTTCACCTATCTTACTTTATGTATATTAAATACCAACAATAATCCAGGTGGCAAGCTTTTGTAGTTAATGTTTTCGTTTTTAAGTAGTAAGTGTTTAATAGGGAGGGGATAATTTAATTTCAACCACATAACTATATCTCTATGGTGGCTTCGTTTTTAATACAATAAAGCTTTTTGGAGGACTAGTTTACAAAACTACAAAATTGGTGCCAGATACCTAAACTGGTGCCAGATACCTATGTAGCAGCAGGGTGAGACCCACCATTTTGTCTTCCAAAGTGTTTTTAATATCAGAATATATAGATGATGAATCATATGATAATGAAATTTAGAGAGAGAGAAAGAGAGAGGGGGTCTGACCATTATTAATGCTTTGATACTATCACGGCTAAGATTGGAATTATCCTTCTGAGCAAGGAGCAGAATATCTATCAAGTCTTCCTTATCTTCTTGTTGGCTGTGATTTTTTGATTTGGGAAGAAGATGTTCATCAATGACTTTATCAAAGAAGCTATCTAGTTCTTGGGAAGTCCTCTTAAGCTTCCCAGTCAATCCAGTAAAAAAATCCAACCATCCAAGAGATGGAAAGAAGTCAGCAAAACAAAAAGCTCCCATCAGCTTCATGGCCTGCCTTGACAATTGACCAAATCTGTTCTCATGACTTCCTTCATACTTACCACCAAAAGTACACCTTGATACTATGTTGTTGCTAATAGTGGGTAGTATCTCACTTAGATTTATTACATCTCCTCTCGAACACGAACTAGATATCTTTTTTATCAATGCCCCAACTTCTTCTTCTCTCACAAACCTGAAAGATTGCACCCTCTGGATGCTTAATAGCTCATGAACACAAATCTTTCGGACTTGCCTCCAGTATTCTCCGTAAGGTGCAAAACCAATGTCAAGGCGTCCGTGAAGAAACGCTTTAGCAGCTGTTGTAAAAGGCCTATTTGCAAAGTCAGGATCCTGGTTTTTCATGATCTCTGTAGCCATCTCTGGAGATGAAACTATGAGAGTTGGAAACTGACCCATGTGTAATAGCATCAATGGGCCGTACTTATGAGACATATCTCGGAAAGATTGATGAGCTAGTGTGCCTAGTTGGTGAAGGTTTCCGATGATTGGAATCTTTGGTGGTGAAGGTGGTGGATTATTGGATTTTTTTGATGACAAAGCTCCATTGTGCTTGAGCAAAAATAAAACAGAGAAGAAAAGTACTAGACTAGAGAGTGTGAAGATCTGTGAAAATAAACCTTGTTGCTCTTCCAACAACTGCAAAAATACAAGGAAAGAAAGAGCCATCTTAATTAGCTTGCATGTGATGGTCACATAAGAACCCAGATGAATCCTTTATATAAACTTGTAAATGGTATTTTTTTAAAAGAATTTGTAAGTGCCAACAGAGAGTTAAGGACTGTTATTATTTATTATTTTATGTAGTAGTGTTTTTTTTTTATCTTATCCAATTTAGAAGTATAATTGAGAAAGATGGATTTTCCCTACTGCGCGCCTTCTTCCCAAGAAATGAAGTTGCACCGAAACCTGTATTTTTTATGAAACCCAAAATTCCCATCATAGACATCTCTCGAAATTGGAACAATTCACATGTCTGCAATTTGAGTGCAGAATTGTCTGACATAGCAGCTTCCTACTATTGAGAAACGAAATGTACCAAAATCTATTCTGATATTGACTCTCAAATTTTCTAATTATTATCTCTGTAGAGAAATCTATAGATTTATCTGGAATGTGTAGTATAATTACTACACAATGTTTGTATAACTGGCATACACAGTTGCTTTAACAAAATATCCATTTTTTAAAAAATATTTTCTCTGTTCGATTCATGCAATTAATTTTCCACTAAATATATACTATATTATTATAGCAGAAGTGTCCGACATTGCAGCTTATGATATTCACATGGCACTTTATTCTTTCAAAGTGTTACGTCATAAAAAAATACTCGTCACCATCTTTATTGGTAACCAATTCTGAAAAAAAACGTCCAATTTAATAACTTTCATTCTTATCTAATTGTTTAACAATTCTAATTCCATAAGTTCTACCTTAATTAGAAATTTGTAACCATTAATGTATTGCAAATCTTTAATTTCCAATCAAGTTTTGATGGGACTGTAAGTTTTGTAATAAGATAATTTTTTGCAAGAATAATCTACATGCTGAGTATTAATTCCTCACCGAAACTCAGCCCACACATAGAGATGATATATGAGAGACATGCTTATTTAGACATGTTTTTGACACGTCTATTTAGGACCTACGTGGAGATGATCCAATCACTGATTTTCAACGAAGATGAACTGCTTACTATGTAAATCATCCTCACAAAAAATTACGTTATCGAAAACTATTACCGTATCAATTATGTGTCGTTCATTTTATGATAATGTTGAACTGTGTGTTGATTAAATATTAATGGTCTCTGTTATGGTTTTATATAGTTTTGAAAATATTAACATTACATAAGAATTTACGTATACAAAGTATCTTGAAAACATTATACCTACTCGCATTGAATGGCGTTGTGCCTAGCATATGCAATGTTTTTCTAACATTACTATATTATTAATATAAATTAAAATATATTATCTTTATTATATTAAAGTACAAGTATTTTCACTATATATGTTATTATTGATAGAAACAATAATACTTGCACATGAAAATAATGAAATGTTATTTTATTTTTAATGTGAATAATTTGAACATTATGTAATTAAAAATTTATTATATTAAATACATTAATACATATTTAATATTATATATATTACTTCGTGAAATTGTTACAATACATCCAAAAATAAGTGAGTTTAATATGGTTAAAAAAATCATAAAACAGTATTAAGAGAGAATTAAATGTGTGATTACTAATAAGGGTTTGCATTAATTACTTTATTTAACTGTATCCATAAAAATTTATTTTATTTTAGTAGAATATTTGACAATTTTATTTTTGTATAGAATTTGTGATACTGTAATTTACTTGACTTTATTATAAGAGTATACCTGAAATGTAATTTACTTGAGAGTACATGATCTAGCAAATAACATTTATATACTGTACCAGTAGTGGGAGTCGATCGGAGTTATGAATCTTATGATTGTTTCTTTCTTTCATTTTTTTTCTATTTCTTTGTATTCACCTTTTATAGATTTTTTTTTTCACCTTTTGTTAATGAGTAATGCAAGGCGAACTCCTTAATTAATGACTTCTTTAGAGCAAGTTCAGTGGATTCCTCTAGTTGAGAATTTAGATCTTCATACTCTTATCTCTTTTTTTAAATTTCAGGATCCTCTAGTTCAGTGGAAATGCTAGAGTTACAGTAAATTCTTACAGAATTTGCTACAGAAGGCTAATCCGATGGTCAATATGTTTCACATATATTCTCGTAATTCACACCACATTCTAAAGTGATATGAATTTCACTGTAAATTGTGCTTTCTGTACCAAATTCTGTAGCTTTTTCTGTATAGCACTGCCATTTTTTAACTCCCTCCACTCAAGTTGCTCTTAATTTCTTCTTTGCATATGGTGCCTACTTGGGATTGATACAAGTGCTGATATTTTGTAAGATCGAGGGTCTCTTCATTAAGGAGACCATCCTTACTAAATTAAAATCATATTATCATGAAGCTTTTTAATCCTCTTATTTACATGGTGAAATTTTGAGTCATTCATTTTACCATTAAATTTTCTACCAAAGCCTACTATTGAGGGATCCTGTGTATCAATCCTGGAGAGAAAACCTCGGAGGACCATTTGTAACTTGCAGAAGGTATGAATTGAAACTCTTGGCCTTTAAAATCAATTTGGTTGTTTTCAAATCTATCTGGACGAAATTCCTCAGATCTGGGTTGTCCCCATAATTTGGGATCCCTGTGAATTGCCCATGCATTAATTAGACTCTTGTATTTGGAGGGATATCATAACCTTCAATTTTGGTACTCTTGTAAGAGTTTTTTGGAATCAAAGTTGGTACAGGGGCATGTAATCTTAATTAAGCTCTCTTTAACAATACATCTCAAGTAGTCCATTTGATTAATGTCATCCTCGTCCACCTTTGATTTCTTTCCAACAACTTTTCTTATTTCATCGTGGGCTTTCTTCATCAATGTGGGTTTCTTTATGAGCTCTTCCATGCATCGCCCATTCCGTCAGTACTGTTGCAGCTGTATCATTCCCACCTGCAAACATGTCCTGTTAATTATTAATGACAAAGAAGTGCTATGGAACGTGCATGCTATGGAAATTGGAGCGGCATGGGGTTGGATAGGGTCTGTCCTGAATTTTTTTTTTTTTTTTTGAGTCTAGTACTTCTCAAAGTGGTTCCAAAGTCAGATCTGTTTTCCTTTTTAATGAATTTTTATGATAATAAAATAGTAATTGGTGTCACTCTAAAAGAGTAGGAACCAACCACCGGAGTTCAAACTCCTTTACATATTGCAATGTCACCGATCTAAAAAATAAAATAAAAATAGTAAGGCTAATGCATTGGGATATAAGATATTCTAGCAAGTGATGGATGTCTCTCTTCAAATATATAATAAAAGATATTATATGATAATAGTATTTTTGATGTTATTCTATGCAAGCACTACTACACAATTTGGGCCCAGTCCGCCTTTGAGCCCCGTCCATAGTACCGATATTATCCTTAACTTACCCACCTTCTCACTTGGGCTTGGGTCTAGTTGTGGGGTTTTTATTTGAAAAGGCCTCGGTATTTAGTAGTAATGTAACTCATCTTTATATTTTACTTGATCTGTCTTCTTGTAACTCATGTAGGACTATTCCAAAGGCTCTAATCGAACCACACCTTCAACACCAAGAAGGCATCAAGTTCTTGGGAGGCCCTCTTAAGCCTCCCAAATAAAGTAAAAACATCCATCCAAAAGCTGAAATAAGTCCCCATAACTAAAAGCGCCCAGCAGTCCCATGACCTCCCTTGACAATTCACCAAATCTGTTCTCATGAACTCCTTCAAATTTAGCACCGAAAGCACACCTACATCCAGGATGGAGTCAGGATTTTAAGGTAAAAGGGGCCAAAGTATAAAGTATCTATTATTTTAAAGACTATTATAAAAAAAAATATAATTTTCTGGGAGGGGCGCAAAATTTATAGTGAAAATTGATAAGCTTTATAATAGAATACAAAGGTAATGCAATGACCTCGGGTGCCATGTGTCACGGTACGTTTGTTTGGCTATGCGTACACCGTGACACAGCCAGTGGGCTGGATGAATATGCGTGGCACAGAGGTGCGCACACGTGAATATGCATGACTGAGCCGGTGGGCTAGTTGCATATGTGAGACCGAGCCGGAGGGCGAGGTGAAGCTTCATGGCACGGAGGTGCTATGTTGTGAATATTCGGGGGCGAGCCGGAGGGCTTGGCGAAGCTTCAAAGCTTGGAGGAGCTGCGAAGTGTATATTCATTTCATGGGCCGAAAAAGAGTATGATTGGTCTCATGATTTGATGTTTCCTTTTGATAGTGGCAAAAAGGTAAATTTAGCTACTATAGGGAGGGGTCCCCGACCTCCCTGCTGCACCTTCGGGTGTAGCTTAATTGGGTATTCCACGGAGCAACCCGTGGGCCGGGCCATGCTTAGCTAGAGGGCTATGCGTTGGTTTCCTTAGTCGTAGGAGACGGCTTAGGACTGTACGTGCAGGAGGTGGTACAGCGGCATTCCTAGAATGCCTTAGGTTCCTATGCGTGCTAGACATCGAGTCGACAGTACGCTTGGCCTGAAGCTTCTTTGGAAGGATCGAGCTATCCGAGATGCATATCTTGGTGTGCTTATGGATATGCTTAGCATGCTTTGTGTTGGGCTATCCGGGGTGGTGTAGCACGGTGTGGCATAGTAAGGGGCGAACTATGCCTGGATCATTGGATGCTAGTAGTTGCAGGCTAGCGTTCTCATGTTGCTATACGGGAACCTTGTAGCCAGGATGGACCTCGCATATGCGTATGCTTGGTTGGAGCCTCAATGCTTCTTGACAGGTGAAGCTTATGACTGTATGGGCAGTCCGAGTAATGTCGGCTTGGCCAGGTGGACGGCTATTCACGGTTACCTTCCCGGTACTGTGGAGACAGTGAATCCTACCTGTTGGACGAGTGTCATAGGACACGATGAAGTGACTCGTAGGCCGGCATATGAGCGTGGCTCGTGTTGGTTATTCCGCTGTGCATATTTGGTGCAAGATGACCAGAAGGTCTTGAGACGAACCGAGATGGTTTGTGAGGCTGACTATGGACTAGGAGGGAGTCTGTAGTGCCGCACGGGTAATCGGTAATATGAATTTCCGCTGCGTGACCGCGTGTGTTTGCTGGTCGACCGATCCGCCCGTGACATTTGGTATCAGAGCGCAAAATGATGGCGCATATACATTCTCTGATCCCATGACTTGGTGTCAGAGCAGAAGTTGTTCAATGTTGAATATACAACCTCTGATTCCACGAAGTTGACTTATGCTAGAGATGCATATTCGATGAGCCAAAAGGCAGCGGAGGACTCAGAGCTGGAATGCTGGTGAATATACATTCTCTGGTCCAAGAGTAGGACAGAGCTTTGCTTCCGTTGCATATACATATGATGGTAGCTTCTTGTCCGAGATATGAGATGGACAGAGCTTGGCGTATGGTGCTACTTGGTGTAGCTACATTAGTTCTCTGATC
>MVGT01000078.1:832593-869516 GCA_002174775.1 Macleaya cordata | reverse complement strand
AAAAAAACGCAGCAAATCCAAGTAGATACGTTTTTACAAGCAAAATATTTCCCACATAATTTTGGGTTCAGCATGAATATTCATGGTCATTTCTGAAATTAAAATGCCCAGAAACCACTAATTCTAGTTGTTTAAGAAAAGTGAGATATGGGTACAACGTGAAGAGGGATTTTCTTATGTAATGAAGTACCAAAATTTTCAGTCATGTCTAGTTCCTCACAGTTTGCACCATCATCAGGTAGTTGCCAGTCGAACCAGTATAAGAGATTGGCAAGAACAAACTCGACGACGGCAAGGCCAAATGACATCCCAGGACAACCCCTTTGTCCTGAACCAAATGGGATGAATTGTAAGTCCTGGCCTTTAAAATCAATGGGGCTGTTTTTAAATCTCTCTGGTTGAAACATCTCTGGATTTTCCCATAATTTGGAGTCTCTCTGAATTGCCCAGGCATTGATGAAAACTCTTGTATTTGGAGGGATATCATAACCTTCAATTTGAGTACTCTTAGAAGACTCTCTTGGAACCAAAACTGGTGCAGGTGGATGTAATCTTAGACACTCTTTAATGATACATTTCAAGTAGTCCATTTGATGTATATCTTCCTCCTCCACCTTGGTTTTCTTTCCAACCACTCTTCTTATTTCATTCTGGGCTTTCTTCATCAACTTTGGATTCTTTATAAGCTCAGCCATTGCCCATTCCACGACCGTTGCAGATGACCCACTTCCAGCAACAAACATGTCCTGTAAATGAGAATAAAGAAGATTTGAAATATCTTTACTATTTAACAATGCTCCAATTTTGTATATATGGACTTAAGCGTTGATTTTTTGTGGTGACGACTCTTGGATCACTTCTATGTGGGTGGACCCACAGGTGTAATCATAGTGTAAAAGTAATGGTAGAATTAATACAGAGAAAAAGGTGTTACCCTTCTAATGCTTTGCCTTGATACAAACCCAAGGTAAGTACAAAACAAACCCATCGTAGAGGTAAGAGAGAGCTAGGGAGAGAGATCTTACAAGTATTATTGCTTTGATATGATCTCTGGTGACGTTAAGGTTGTCCTTCTGAGCTTTGAGCAAAAGATCGATGAAGTCCTTGTTGTCGTCTTGGTCATGATCATCTGGTTTATTGGGAAGGAGATGTTCATCAATGACTTGATCAAAGAAGGTATCCAGTTCTTTGGAAACCCTCTTCAAATTCCTAACCAATCCAGTTAGAACGTCCATCCATCCCAACCATGGAAACAAGTCTCCGAAACAGAACGCCGATAGCAGCTCCGGTACCTTTCTTGGCAGTTCTTCATATCCTTCGTACTTTCCACCAAGAGCACACCTACATACTATGTTGGTAGAGAGTGTCAGCAGCAACTCACTTAAATTAATTGTCTCTCTGAGTACTCTAGTACTACATGAACGAGCTCTTATCTTCACTATCGCTAAGGCGACTTCTTCTTCTCTAACAAACTTGAAAGACTGCACTTGCTTGACGCTCAACAGCTCGAGAACACAAATCTTCCGAATTTGCCTCCAGTGTTCGCCGTAAGGTGAGAAACCGATATTACTACATCCGTAAAGAAGAGCATTAGCAGCAGTAGTAAAAGGCCTATTTGCAAAGACAAGATCCTGTTTCTTCATGATCTCTGTAGCCATCTCTACAGATGAAACTACAAGAGTTGGAGCCTGTCCCAAATGTAGGAGCATGAGTGGGCCGTACTTCTTAGACAGATTGCGTAAAGACTCGTGAACTTGTGTGCCTAATTGATGAAGGTTTCCAATGATTGGAAGCTTCAGCGGAGAAGGCGGTAGATTGGTCGATTTGCGTGACCAAGAATATTCAGCTGATGGGAGCCTAAACAAAATGAAAATGGAAAGGAAGAAGAAGGTAAAAAGAAGAAGACAGAGTGGTGAGGAGGGATGCAACAGTAGCAACATTAGGGAGCGTTGTTGCTCTTCCAACCATTGCTGGATCAGTACTAGAATTGATGGATGTAATAGAGACATTGTTGCCCTGTTATTCTCAATTTAGAAACCCAAATCTTATGTCTTTTTTTTTATACAATCGACATCAGAATTGGAAGTTTCCTAACACCTGTTTTTTTTTTTTACCACCATGTAGACACCAAATTCCGCCCCCAAACGCCAAAACAACCAGAATGTGAAGTGTACTGCGAGTGTTTACACCCAAATTTGTTGAGAATAGTCCCACATGGGATATGAGAGCCTAGCAAACTCAATATATAATGATCCTGGGTCACACCACTCATAGCCAATTGGTTTTGAGTTGGATGCCTATAAACTTAATAAAATTGTATGCCTCGAGATATGTACAAACTCTGGAATAAACTTGATTGAATTTGACCAAAATTCAAGATTTAGACAAAATTTAGAACCAATTTAAAGAACCACTCATTATAATAATACTATTAATAAATATAATAAATTAATTATTAAAAAAAGTAAAGTAATATGCATTACTTTTTTTTTTAAATCAAGTTTTTTATTAGATATTAATATAATCTAATATAAAATAAAATTTTATAAAGTAAAGTTTTTTTAAAAAAAATAAAGTTTTAAAAAACCGTAAGACTTTTGTTTTTAAAAATCTAAAAAGTTTAAATATAATATAATATTTATAAAAAAAAAAGAAAAGAAAGAATAAACTCTTATCCCTCTCTTCTCTCCCCTCTCCCTCTTCCTTTCTCCTGCTATTGTTTTCTAAACAGATCAGTAGGTTTTAATAGAAATGCATGACAGAAATTTGGTGTTGTAGGCAAAATAGTCAATTAAATCTGCGTTGAACGGCGAAAAGGGAGTCAAAAATTACTTCCCCAATAATTGAGTGAGAAAGTTATTGGGATGGTACCAACAACTTGAGTTCGAAGTCCTTTACTTATTGCAATGCCACCGATCAAAAAAAATTAAAAATAGTAAGGCTAATGCATTGGGATATAAGATATTCTAGCAAGTGATGGATGTCTCTCTTCAAATATATAATAAAAGATATTATATGATAATAGTATTTTTGATGTTATCCTATGCAAGCACTACTACATAATTTGGGCCCAGTCCGCCCTTGAGCCTCATCCATACTACCGATATTATCCTTAATATACCCACCTTCCCACTTAGGCTTGGGTCTAGTTGTCAGGTTTTTATTTGAAAATGCCTCGGTATTTAGTAGTAATGTGACCCATCCTTATATTTTACTTGAACTGTCTTGTCGTAACTCATGTGGGACTATTCCAACGGCTCCAATCAAGCCACACCTTCAACACCAAGAAGGCATCAAGTTCTTGGGAGGCCCTCTTAAGCCTCCCAAATAAAGTAAAAACATCCATCCAAAAGCTGAAATAAGTCCCCATAACTAAAAGTTCCCAGCAGTCCCATGACCTCCCTTGACAATTCACCAAATCTGTTCTCATGAACTCCTTCAAATTTAGCACCAAAAGCACACCTACAGCCAGGATGGAGTCAGGATTCTAAGGTAAAAGGGGCCAAAGTATAAAGTATCTATTATTTTAAAGACTACTATAAACAAAAATATAATTTTTTGGGAGGGGCGCAAAATTTATAGTGAAAATTTATAATGCAATGACCTCGGGTGTCATGGCTCCCTCAAGTCCCAACGTGGCTCCGCCACTGTCTACAAACTATGTTGTTGTTGTTGCCAGGAGTTAGAAGCCTCTCACTTAGATTTACTAAATCTCCCGAGAACATATGTTGGTCACGTTACCCAAATGATTTGTTTTATAACGTACGTTGTAGGTGTTGTGTTATTCAAAATGTGTTTTAGGTGGGAATCATAGTACCTAGGTACTATGATTCCTTTTCTAACCTTGTTGGTGTTATCATTTTTTTTTCTTATTTAAAAACATTTTACATGGAATTTTTAGATTATATTATATACCTTGATTATATGTGAAATAGGTGTGACAGTATATTTAACATAAATACGTTGTTATTGACCATTAGAAAATGGATATGGGATACACCCGTTTTTCTTAAAAAAAATGGTCAACCCATTTTTAACTAAATTACATATGATGTTATTGAGCGTTAGAAAATGGACAAATGAAATATACTACAGCATTTTGTCACGGATACAATCGTGGCAAAAACTCTTAGTCACGATTATAACCGTGACAAATATGGCGTTAGAAAATCCATTAACATGAATTCGTTGTATATACAACTATACCGTACCGATCATACCATTTTATAGGATTAGTAGTTTGATTAAGATTATTAGCCTTTGAGATTTTATTGATAATTGAATTGTTGAGAATACATGATATATATATATAGATCATGTCTAAAGAATTGATGAACTCTATCTCAAAGTCTAATCTTAATCCTTATCTATAAGAAGATGTGTACTTGTAAGGATCAGTCTAATCTTAATCCTTATCTATAAGAAGATGTGTACTTGTAGGGATCATTTTTTAGATACATCAACGCCTATATGTATGTATGTACACCACAATAGGAGTGTGAAAAGTGCAAAACAAATCGACGTGAACATCTGTTTGATCTAGATCAAATTCTAACATATTATGTTTTAAGAAGATGTGTACTTGTGTAGGAACCATATTAAGCAAATCCAACATTAACTATTTTGGTGTGGATGAGAGCTTTTTCTGCCATTAAAATGTTTGGGTAAAATTGAGAGAGATATAAATAGTTCCACCCAACTCATTTCTTACACTTGTTGGGGCTTCGTGAAAATGATTTAAAAGCTAATTTTTTGTTAATACGATATTCTCATCATGTAGATAAAGATCAGCCCTTTACAACATAAGCAGCAAACCTAATGTAAGGAACAAGTCTACGGTAAAGAGCACATACAAGGAATGAATAGAGACATTGCTGACCTGTTATTCTCAATTTAGAAAACTCAAATCTTCTGTCTTTTTTTTTTTATACAATAGACATCAGAATTGGAATTTTCCTAACACCTTTTTTTTTACCAACACCTAAAAAAGGAATATGAGATTACAAAAATGGGATCTAGAGACGGCATATGAGACAGCAATTCCAGGTCATGCCAAAGGGAAGTAGATGGATTAGTCTATCTGTCTATGAGGAATATTCTGAAAGGGGTGCAATTTTGTTCGCCCACTTGCAAGGTGGATGAGAAAAACCACCTATCATCTAGCCGTTGGGTGTTAAACCATCAATTCTACCTAGACTTGGTAACGGGGTCCGATTAGGGTCGACCCTAGGTGGGTTGGTGAATTGGCGGGTTAGTGGGTAAAGATTATATATCAAATTCTAACCCTGATTAGTTTATGAAACCCGTCAATTTTTACCGTAACCTTAATGGGGTTGAAGGGGTAATGAGTCAAAAAATCCTAATCTTAACACTATCCGTTTAGCTGGTGGATCAAGCTTAGGGTAAAGTTAGCGTGCTGCGAGTCATTTTACCAACTCTAAATTCTACCATTGTTTGACCTTTTGATATCCCTCGGCTATATGTTGGGTGGACAAATGGCACTCCTACTGCTTGTGGAGCTACTTCGGACTATCATGTTTTTAAAGCAGGGGCTATGACTTCCTATTGTATAATATTGATCTCAAGGAAAATGCTACTCAACCCAACAAATTCACCTTACTTTTGTCTCATATGTGTTTCGCTAAAATGCCAAGATTAATCCTGAGAGTAGGTTATTGAATTATAACAAACCCAATTTATAAGGAGACAAGTTTGTCAGGTTTTTCCTAATTAACCTCTTGCCCAATGTGAATCCTCAATTGTTATTTGTTAATCGATCTATTACAACTATTCTTTAAAAAAAAAAAAAAAAAAAAAACTTGCGCTACCCCATGCGATGCCGCTGCGTAGAAATCATGCAGTCAAATAAAGAATTACACAAATTCTGATGTTCAGTGGTGAGAGGGTAGATTTATGTAGGTACTAGGGATTTACATTTTGTTCATTACTGTGGGTGAACAACACCCAAATCCTATAGCTCTCTCCATTCGACGTAGAAATCTTGTTGGTCTTTAATTCCACGCACAAATTCTGCATCCACGCTGGAACGTAGGATTAGAGTAGCACACTTGTATAATTTTTAACCACTACCAAAAAAGGGTTTTTAACCACAATTAAAACGCCACAGTTATGCTAAAAATTTGTGTTTTTATTTGAAAACTTGTGGTATATTTAAACCACAGTTTTGCGTATACCACAATTTTAATACGCTGTCGTCTAAAACATATTTAGCCACGTTTTTAAACTACAGATTTAAAATACTGTGGCTTGAAACATTTTTCAAACAGTACAACTAAAATTAAATATAAAACGTTATAAGACTCTTTCTACCTGTCTCTTTCTCTGTTTTTTCCCTACCCTTCTCTCTTTCTTTCTCATCTCCTCTATCTCTCTCCTATTAAGAAGAAGGAAGACAAAGAGAGGTGCAAAGAACAAGAAGAGACCTTCGGCCTGTTTACTGAAGTGTGTATCTGAAGGTATTTCAAATGATGGAACTTTAAGGTTTGTTTATTGAACTCATTGAGGATTTCTAAATGTATCTCTTTAAAGAAATCCCCAATTTCATCATTACCTTCTGTTTTATGAAATTTTACAGTTAAATTTGATTCTTCAATGATTTGGAAACAAATTATGTGGGAAATATTTTACAGTTAAACATTCACTCTCAAAAATATTTTACAGTTAAACATGTAACCCCCAAAATTGACTAAAATTAATGGCGAATTGACTAGCTAGCCAAAAGGTTTTGGAGTTGTATGTTTCAGATCGAATTGAGTCCTTGGTTTAACTTTGCCAAATCTTATAACATCAAAATCGCGATTTTTTTTCTTTGCTTTCAAAAGTGGTAGATTTCATTAAAAAGCATCCTTGCCGCGAAGAATTAGAACAATCAACTAGGTGGTCAAATTTTACTCCCACCAGACAACCACAGTCACCAAAATATAAGCCTTTTGATCATATATACAGAACATAACCACACTTATTCAAAAGTAAATAGTACAATTAATTAGTGCAAACAAAACCAAACCAAACCATTAAAATGTGCAGATAAAGAGAGAGATACAGATACAGATGAGGATTCAAAGTTCAAACCATTAAGAAGCTGGGTGAAACAATATTGGAATCACATGGAGAGGGATTTTCTTATTAACAGTAAGACCAATAGCTTCAGTCATGTCTAGTTCCTCAGAGTTTGCACCACCAGGCAGTTCCCAGTCGAACCAGTACAAGAGATTGGCGAGAGAAAACTCGACCACTAAGAGAGCGAATGATATTCCAGGGCACCCCCTCCGTCCTGACCCAAATGGAATGAATTGAAATTCTTGGCCCTTAAGATCGATCGGGTTGTTGATAAATCTCTCAGGACGAAACTCCTCTGGGTTGTCCCATAATTTTGAATCCCTTTGAATTGCCCATGCATTTATGAAAACTCTTATATTTGATGGGATATCATAACCTTTTATTTTGGTACTCTTAGATGACTCTCTTGGAACTAAAGTTGGTAAAGGTGCATGTAATCGTAACGTCTCTTTAACAACACATCTCAAGTAGTCCATTTCATTAATGTCGTCTTCATCTACCTTTGATTTCTTTCCAACAACTCTTCTTACCTCATCCTGGGCTTTCTTCATCACTGTTGGTTTCTTAATGAGCTCTGCCATTGCCCATTCAATAGCTGTTGCAGATGTATCACTTCCACCAACAAACATGTCCTGATAAAGGATAGATCAAGAAGTGAGTTTAGTTATCAGTGAGAGAGATCAAAATTTTAACATTTTTGGTCTAGCTCTTGTCAAAGGGGTTCGAAAAATAAAAGAGTCGGTTCCAATTGAACCCATGGTGCAACCGTTGAACCGACTGTTATTACCTGTTTCACTAAAAACCAATTCTTTAACTGATTAAATGATCAAACAAATTTATGATATTGATTTTTTACCCCTCGCTTCATGTTGTTTACCCTTTAAGGTGTTGTAAAAGATTGTTCGAGCGCTGTAACCATCCAACAATTAAAACAATTGGTACCCGTGTTGTAAAAGATTGTTCGATAGTAATTTTTATGGGTCATTATATGATAATAAAATTGTAAGACAGAGAGAGAGAGAGAGAGAGAGAGAGAAACCAGAATTATTGCTTTGATGTTATCACGGTTGAGATTGGTATTATCCTCGAGAGCAAGGAGCAGAAGATCTATCAAGTCTTTCTTATCTTCTTCGTGGTTTTGATCTTGCGATTTGGGACAAAGGAGATGTTCGTCAATGACTTGATCCAAGAAGGCATCTAGTTCTTGGAAAGTCCTCTTAAGCCTACCAACAAATCCAGTAAGAACGTCCATCCATCCAAGAGATGGAAAGTAGTCCTCAAAACTAAAAGCTCCCATCAGCCCCATGGCCTCCCTTGACAATTCACCAAATCTGTTTTCATGAAATCCTCTGTACTTGGCACCAAAAGCACACCTAGATATTATATTGTTGGTGAGAGTGAGCAGTATCTCACTTAGATTTACTGCATCTCCCCGCCGCGAACATGAACTTGATATCTTCTCCATCGCGATGTCCACTTCTTCTTCTCTTACAAACTTGAAAGACTGTACTCTCTTGATGCTCAAGAGCTCAAGAACACAAATCTTTCGGACTTGCCTCCAGTACTCACCGTAAGATGCAAAGCCAACATCAGTGCATCTGTAAAAAAGCGCTCTAGCAGCAGTTGTAGCAGGCCTATTTGAAAAAACAAGATCCTGGTTCTTCATGATCTCTGTAGCCATCTCTGCAGATGAAACTACAAGCGTCGGAAACTGACCCAAGTGCAATAGCATCAATGGGCCATACTTCTTAGAAAGATCTCGGAAAGATCGATGAGGTAGTGTGCCTAGTTGGTGAAGGTTTCCGATGATTGGAATCTTCGGTGGAGAAGGTGGTAGGTTATTGGATTTCTTTGATGACCAAGTTCCATGATGAAGCCTAAACAAAAAGAAAACAGAGATGAAAAGTACTAGAAATGAGAGTATAAAGAGTAGTAAAAATGATCCTTGTTGCTCTTGCAACAATTGCATCAATACAAATATTAGTCCCATAATGCATATGCTTGCCTGTGATGATCACATTAGAACCCAGATGACTCCTCCTTTTATAAGGTTGTAGGTGATATTTTAAAAGTGTTTTAGGTGGAAAATCACAAAAACCCCTGTTTGTCTATGAGATATCCAAGAAGCGTTTGACTCTTTTTAAAGTCACTTTGGAGAATTATTCTCTACTTACTCGATAGTATAAATTAGAGGTGCGCATTAACCTCAAAGAGATTAAGTGGGTACTCTAAAAAGGATCTGGCAACCCTGGTAAGCAAAAACAAAAAAAAAATCCAACTGTAGAAATATGTTATACATGTATGCACATTTTACCAGAGCCCGATCCAGTAAGATATTTGATTGGGAAGATTGGATCTAGATCCAGTATCCAACTGTTATTGAATCGGTTCGAACCCATTTTGACCCGATTGGAACCCTATATATTGACAGTTCTGCTCTAAATGATCCTTGGATATATAGATCATTATAGATCATTATCTAAATCCTTTACGTAAATGACATTCCTAATCTATATGTCTGTCCACCCACTTGCAACCCGCCACCATAGCCAGGTATGCCCACCAATTTACAAGTGGGTGAATGGTTGTATTATATCCACCAATTTACAAGTGGTAGACAAAATTGCATTTAGACTTATATTGATCAGATTTATTAATTTTTTATTTTTAAACAGGATACTTGTCGGATTTAATTGAAAATCAGACGCAAAGATTTCTTGTCATTGACAAGTTAAATGTCATCAATAGTCATTTGTCTAATCCAGATCTGAAATCTTTTTGTTTAATATATTGAAAAGATCTTTTTTACTAATATTTATTAACACTAGCCACACAAATAATTTTCACAAAAAATCAAAAAGTTTTAAAACATTTGTCATTTAAAATTTAATATTAAAATAGAAGACTCAAAATTTCGCCTTGTAAATAACAGAGTTAAAAAGTCTTAAAAAGATATGAGTTGTTGTGGTCATGATCTAAATGTAATGCTTAATAAGAGATTATTTACTTTACGACTGATTAGTTTTCACCAGTCGTACGTGAGAGAAGCATTGTGCACTTTAGCCTGCTTGCCTGCCTGGACATATATTAAATTTTTTTTTTTAAATGAAAAATTGAGATATCTAAAAACTAAGGACCAAGGAGATTCACTTAAATGCTCACTTTATCATATATATTTTAAAAGTACTCGGAAATAATGTGTTTAATCCATGAAAATGCGCATATATCCTAATAAGTGAAATAATGGTATACCAGTGGCAGTGATTCTCCCCAAAATAGAAATTTAGAAAATCCAAAATAGCTTTTTTTTAAAAAAAATTAAAAAAGAAACATACTACTGAAGAACATATCTGAGATAGCAATCGTGCAGATTAATCGGGAATCACATGATTAGCGGTCCTAAGTGGAGAGGACCCTCGGATTTCAGTATTCATTTCGTAATTCATGGAGTGAAAAGATGTCACTAGACTACCACTCTAAATATACCATTTTTTTTAAGTTGGTTGTAAAGTCTATTATTGACCTAGTTTTAATCCTGTCAAGCCAAATTTAATAATAATATTAGGTTTTTAATCACACATAAAATGCCACAGTATAGCCTAAAACAGTTGTTTTTATTGTTGTTAGACCACAGTTACTTTAAACTGTGGTCTATGTAAACAACAGTTTTACGCTATACCACAATTTCAATATAAACTTTGGACTAAAACATATTAAGGCACATTTTTATTTCTCTTGGCCCTCCCTCTGGTACCCCCACACTCCCCTCTCTCTCTCTCTCTTTCTCTCCCATCTCTTCTTTCTCTCATCTCATTGGGAAGAAGAGTCACAAAAAGAGTTATAAGGAAGAAGAAGAAGAAGAAGAAGAGAGCTTCAGCTTGTTTCAGAAGTGTGAAGCTTCAATATCAGGTGGTGAATTTTAAATTTTTTTAGGTCGTGGAAATCATGGTACCAATTGAGGTACTATGATCTCCTTTCGAATAATCCTACGTGAGAAAATCACAAAAACCTCTGATTTGTCTATGAGATTTTCTTTTATTTAATAGCATTTTATATGATATTTTAAGATTATAATATATCTTGATTAGGATGTGTAACATGTGTATTTCACATTAAGTAGGGCTGTCAATTGATTAGAAATATCAAACATATAATAGGATCCGATTGGAAAGACTAGCATTTGGATCTAGAGATAATTCAGTAGGGATCCCAACTGTAATGGGACTTACCCAATTAGATGTTAGAGAGGTGAGTTTGGGAATCCGTTTAGCATTACTCTATTATCTTTGTGTTTGTTGGATTGGTTTAGATAAGAGCCCGATCCAGTAAGATATTTATTTGTTCGGATCTAGATCCAGTATCCAACTGTTATTGAATCGGTTTAGAACCTGTTTTGACCCGATTGGAACCATATATATTGACTCTAAATGACCATGGGACATATATTATCCAAATCCATTATGTAAATGACAGCCTTAATCTATATGAATGCTATTTTGTCCACCCACTTTGCAAGTACGTGGCCAATACCTGCCACCATGGCGAGTCCCTGGGTGTCAAGGGTTGACGTTATAAGACTTACGGTTAGATGAAGAATGTACTGCCAACCTAATTTACAAGTGAGGTAAATAAAATAGCACTTGACTCATATATTGATCCAATTTTTCTTTTAATTTTGATCAGTTACTGATCCGATTCAGTTGAACACCAGAAGCAAAGATTTCTTGTCACTGATAAGTCAAAAGTCTTCAAGAGTCATTGTCTAATCGAGATCTGAAATCTTTTTGTTTAATATTGAATATTTTTTTACTAATATTATTTAACATTAGTCAAACAAATCATTTTCATAAAAAAATCAAACTATTTTAAAAATTTTGTGATTTAAAATTTAATATTAATATGAGAGATTCAAAATTTCGCAATGTATTTTGTGAGGATGATCTACATTATGAAGGGAATATTTTTATTAATTGTTGAATAAAACTTGAAGAAGATTGGAGAAGGGAAGAGAAATTGTAGAATAAGAAATTGCCTGAGTCGAGGATCGCTATTTCCTTAAGACAATATTTACACTCTACACTTGTTAAAAGTGACTGTAAAGAGTTATAGCAAATTTGCCTCTTAAGATAAAATAGGCCCAATACTAGAGTAGACTGTACATGTTGGATTTAATTTGCAGAACAAAATCTAACCCCAAACACCACTAATAAAACCACTCAGAGAGATCACAAAAAGAGACTTGAATTATTGCTTGAAAATTGTGAATTGTAAACCACTAGAGGTAGGCTAGTTATAATAAATTATAAACCTCTTGGGGAAGACCACAAATCATTACTAGAGATTCTAATTCAAAAACTACAAGTCTTCACGAACAATTATATGTATAACCTCTTTAAATATCAAAAATTCCTAACATTAATTAGTTGCATATATGTAAGAAGTTTTACTCATGTGATGCTTAATAAGAGCTTATTTACTCTACGACTGATTTGTTTTCACGATTGTACATGATAGATGCATTGTGCGCTTTAGCCTGCTTGGACATATATTTGTTTTTATTTTAATTTTTTTAATGAAAAATTGAGATATCTAAAAACTAAGGACCAAGGAGATTCACTTAAATGTGCACTTTCTCAAATATATTTTGAAACTACTTGGAAATAATGTGTATAATCCCATGAAAATTTGCATATATCCTAATAACTGAAATAAAGGTATAATAGAAATTTACAAAAGAACATATCTGAGGTAGCAATCGTGCAGATTAATTTAGAATCACATGATTAGGGGTCCTAAGTGGAGAGGACCCTCGGATTTAACTACTACTCTTAATTTTTTTTTTTTTAGAACTTCGGCAAAGCGACGAAAAATTTATTAATAATAAAGAAGATTCCATTGATTTAAAAAAAAAATTTCCTAGCTCCACATGCCTAATATAAATAATTTAACAAAACATGCATGCAAAAAAGAAAACAGATGAACCTCTACCCTCACAACAAAAAGGCCACCTTGAAAAATACAAACCAAAACACACAATAAAAGAAAATGAAAAAGTGGGCAAACCTCCAACCTTACCTTTAAACAAGGGGGACAAGGAGGGAAGGCGTCGAAAAAACTAACACAACCCACTATCTACTCCTAACATAAGAGAAACTAATTCTGTCGAGGGGAGCCAAACCAGCAACATGAGGAGGGAAATCCGATGTGATAAAACGGTCTGTATACGAGCTTAAATGGTCCGTATACTAATCGCAATTCATGAGGTGAAAAGATGTTAGTACCACTCTAAATGTACCATCTTTTTAATTTTTTCAATTTTTTAAAGTGCCAGCTAGCTTTTAGTTGGTGGTAAAGTCTATTACATTATAGACCTAGGTTTAATCCTATCAGGACAAAAAATAATAATAAGGCTCAGCTTGGTACACTGTGAATATTTGCAAATGTGAAAATTCACGGTTCTTGTAGGTGCTAATTAAAATTCTATAAATTAGAAAAAAATAAATAAAAATTTTTAGATTGTTTATTTTGTAAGCCCATTGCAAATCCCAGCAATATTTGCTATTAGATGCCCTCATCAATCACCTACAAACACATGATGAACCGTGAATTTTCGCATTTGCGAATATTCACGGTGTACCAAGCAGAGCCTAAGATTTTTAATCACACATAAAATGCCACAGTTTAGCTAAAACTGTTGAATCTTTTACCACAGCTTACGTTAAACTGTTGTAAATGTAAACAACAGTTTTTACGCTATACCACAATTTGAATATAAACTTTCGTCTAAAACATATTTAGGCACGTTTTTTTTTCCAAGCCTGCGCTCCGCTCTCCCTTAGTCCTTCTGTTTTCTCTTGGCCCTCCCTCTGATCTCCCCCACACACTTCTTTGTGTCTTTCTCTCTCATCTCTCTCTCTCTCTCTCTCTCTCTCTCTCTTCTCATTGGGAAGAAGAAGAGTCACAGAGAGTTGTAAAGAAGACGAAGAAAAGAGCTTCGGCTTGTTTACAGAAGCGTGAAGCTTCAGTATCTCAAGGTATTTTGAATGATTAAACTTAGTCTCGTTGACCATTTCATTGGGTTCGATTATTATCTTCTATCTTCTTCATCACTTCTCTTCTAACTCGCTCATTATCATCGCATCCCAGTTGAGTTCAATCAAATGTTTCATCAGTGGTTTATCATCATCCTCGGAGTCTTCTCTTTACGGTTAAATTTGTTTGTCGAACTCATTGGGCATTTCTATATGCTTTTGTTTGGAGAAATCCCCAATTTCATCATTATACCCAAAATTGACTAAAATTAATGCAAAAAGTTTTAGGGTTAGAAGTTTCTGACTTGATAGTTTTTGTCTGTGAGCAATACTCCTCCCCATATCAATTTTTTTTTAACTCTAGTCCTAGTTTTACTAATGTTCATACTACACATTATACATTTTCTAACTGAAACTATTGTCTGCCACCTCTTTTCTCACATTAAATTTGTTTCTTAGTTTGGGTCATTTAGGTGATGAATCAGTGCTGTTACATTCACTTTACTATTTTCGAGTTCCATTTAGTTTTTTATGAGAATGATTCTAAAAAAGATTGATTTTTTAAGCAGCTCATTTTTTTTTTCCTCCATCTGAACAGAGGATTACTGAGTTCCTCTCCATACCAAACCCATGTCGTGATGGTTAATTGCCGCGTAGAGTCACTTGATTGATCCCCTCACTTCAGCTGCAAAATTTTCGATTCTATTTTCTACCCCCACTTAATTATAATGTGGGATTATATATAATAGCATTCAAACGCTTCGATCACCCAAAAAACACATGGTCCAACCATTGATGATCTAGATTTATCTAAGAATTCTGCAAATTAAAAACACAGAGTGGAATCACTTGTTTGATCCCCTCACTTAAGCAGCACATTTGGTATATAAAATAGCATTCAAAAGCTTCTAACAGCAAATTAAAAACACATTCATTCCAAGTAGATGATTGCCTGCAACAAGCAGAACTATTTCCCACATATTTTTGTCTCAACATGACCATAATTTCTACAACTGACAAGAAGAGGGATCTTCTTATTGACTGTGATACCAAATGCTTCAGTCATGTCTAGTTCCTCACAGTTTACACCACCAGGAAGTTCCCAGTCGAACCAGTACAAGAGGTTGGCAAGAACAAATTCCACCACTGCAAGCCCAAATGACATCCCAGGACACCCCCTTCTTCCCGACCCAAATGGGATGAATTGGAAGTCTTGGCCTTTAAAATCAACCAGATTGTTGATAAATCTCTCCGGACGAAACTCCTCTGGATTGTCCCAAAATTTCGAGTCCCTTTGAATTGCCCATGCATTGATGAAGACTCTTGTATTTGGTGGGATATCATAACCCTCTATTTTAGTACTCTTGTAAGACTCTCTTGGAATCAAAGTTGGTGCAGGGGGATGTAATCTTAGAGTCTCTTTAACAATACATCTCAAGTAGTCCATTCGACTTATATCGTCCTCGTCCACCTTGGATTTCTTTCCAACCACTCCTCTTACCTCATTTTGGGCCTCCTTCATCAGCTTTGGATTCTTGATGAGTTCCGCCATCGCCCATTCCAAGGTTGTTGCAGACGAATCAGTTCCACCAACAAACATGTCCTGTGAATAACACACAAAATCAAGAGCAGATGAGCTAGCTTTAGTTGTGTATATATTATACGTCGTGAACCTGTGACATGCCTTTCACATGTTCTTTGGGTTGAGCTTGTATCAAAGGAGCGCATGCATTAGAGGAGCATCATTATAATCTTTTAGAGAGGGAGTTGTAATTTTTATAACTAATTGATTTGAGCAGGTTTCAAGCTGAGGTAGCCTCTTATAGAATAGTAGTATTAAAGAGATATATGCAATGAGAGAGAGAAAGAGAGATCTGACCAGAATTATTGCTTTAACATTATCTCGGGTGAGGTTAAGTTTGTCCTTCTGTGCTTTGAGAAGAAGATCGATCAAGTCCTTATTGTCATGGTCATGATCATTTTCTAGTTTGGGAAGGAGATGTTCGTCGATAACTTGATCGAAAAAGGTATCCAGTTCTTTGGAAACACTCTTCAGCTTCGCAGCAAATCCAGTCAGAACATCCAACCATCCCAACAAGGGAAAGAAGTCTCCGAAACAGAAGGCCGCCATCAGCTCTGTTACCTGTCTCGGTAATTCACCATATCTTTTTTCCTCATCTCTTTCATACTTTCCACCAAGAGCACACCTACACAATATGTTGCTGGACAGAGTGAGCAGTATCTCACTTAAATTTACAGTTTCTCCCATTGAACATAAACAAGATATATTCTTGACGACGATGGCGACTTCTTCTTCTCTTACAAACTTGAAAGATTGAACCCTCTTGATGCTCAACAGCTCAAGAACACAAAACTTCCGGACTTCCCTCCAGTATTCGCCATAAGGAGCGAAACCAATGTCGGTGCAGCCATAAAGAAGGGCTTTAGCAGCAGTAGTAAAAGGCCTATTTGCAAAGACAAAATCCTGGTTCTTCATAATCTCAGTAGCCATCTCTGCAGATGAAACTACAAGAGTTGGAGCCTGGCCCAAATGTAGGAGCATGAGTGAGCCATATTTCTTAGACAGGTCCTGGAGAGAGCGGTGAACTAGCGTGCCTAGTTGGTGTAGGTTTCCGATGATTGGAAGCTTTGGGGGAGAAGGCGGTAGATTGATCGATTTTCGTGGTGATTTGGCTGGGAGCTTAAACAAAAAGAAAATAGAAAATAAGAAGAGGACGAAAATAAGAAGAGAGAGTGATGAGGGATGAACAAGAAGCAGCATTTTTTGCAGTTGATGCTCTTGCCACCATTGCTGCCCTAGTACTAGAAATGATTGTAATGTAGACATCGTTGCCTATGATGCCCACTTTATGAAGTTTATAAACAAGATGAGAATTCAAAAACGACTGCATGGGTTTTTCATCTGTGGCTTAACCATGTATATATAGTATTATTTCCCTTTGAAGTTTTTGGCAACAGTAGAGTGATGCAAAAGGTAACGGATGAATCCGTTGATGCCAAAGAGAGACCAGCCCTATCCCCCATGCTCTTCCAGAAAGCGATGAATCTATCGATTGTCCTATATGACTACTTGTGTTCGTATAATCCAACGGCTTAAGACAACAACAAAAAACATCCTCATTCAACCATTGAGAAACCAAGAAAAGGAAAAAGATTCTTGACCTCACGACAAGAAGCTGCTTTCCAAAACTGTTTTCTTATCCTTGTTCTTAATGGATGGGGTTGGCGCAACCAAGGCAGGCAGTTAAGGCAGTTAGTAGTTTTAGAATTTCCTGAGTGTAGGGGTGGGACTTGGGTTGGGTCAACCCAACCAACCCGAACCCGACCCGGTATTTAGGCAAGCATGGGCGATGGTTAATGGGCATTTGGGCAAGTATAGGCATTATTTTGCAAACCCGTAGTCAAATTTGGGCAAGCATGGGCACAGATAATTGACAACCCAGACAACCCACTCAACCCGAGAAACTTTTATATTATATATATATATATATATTAAGATTTTAATTGATTTCTAACATGGAAATATGTGGAGCGAAAAAAGAAAACTCTCATTTTGCCAAGTAATTTGAAAGATATAAATGAATAAATATATTAAGTTACTAATATTATTTAAAAAATAGGTCATACAAACTTAATTACTAACGTTGTATTGGTTATTTGATTAATAATTCATGTGTGAATCTGTTTTCTTTTTTTCTTCTTACATGTAGGATAGAGAATAAAGGTGGATTCATCCAAGTTAGTTCAGCTCAATTGAATAAAGATGTAGACAACTATGGATTCTGACTTCGTTGTTACATTTTTATTTTGGAGTTATAACGAATATTTTGTTTAAGTTCTTTTATTTATTATGTGAGCAGATTGTTAGTAGGGATGGCAAAAATCCCCACGGATTAGGGTCCCCGCGGGGATCCGCCCCTAATGGGGCGGGGATGGGGAGAAAATTCCATCCCCACCCCGTTTAATAAATATATATAATTATTTATAAAATTATCTATATACTTATTTTTATCATATAAATATATATGTATATAAATTATTTTTACATTATTTATTGTATNAAATATATATGTATATAAATTATTTTTACATTATTTATTGTATTTTATTAATTTTAACCTTAAAAATATTATTTTAAATATAAATTTTGTTAAAATTTTTTACCAGGGATGTGATTTGAGGTGAAATAGGGACCATCAGGGAACTCCACCCTTATTGGGGATTCACAATATGGCGACAGGGATGAGGGAGGCAAATCCAACCCCGCCCCGTTGCCATCCGTAATTGTTAGTTTGTTTTTCTTCTGAAATTATGAAAGATATTTTTTATTTAATTTTATTATTAATTTTTTCATATTAATAATTCAATTCAACAACCTAAATTTATTGAAGCATGGACAACCCAAAGAACCCGAGAAACTCACCCGGGCCATGCAAGAGCAAACCTCTTATGGATTTTGTAAGTTCTATGGCATTCTGGGCAAAGGAGGTATAGTCCGGGAATGGCATATCCAAAGCCTTTAACCCGCCCGAGTCCCACCCCTGCCTAAGTGTCGTTACCATACTAACTTTATTAACCATGGCACTACCAGCCAAGTAACTATCCTCTCTTGCACACGCATACAACCCCACATGAGATCACAGGCTGTGCAGCCGCCCACTTGCACTCCACTACACCTACTTAAGCAGCGTCCGGAAAGAGATGATCGAAGGGCTGGATCCTTGTGCTGATAATCCCCTCCACGAAGATTATAAAGCAAGTGGCGTGTTCACCTCACATCCGTAAATAAATCACCCATCAAAAAAACACCACAAGCGTATGACAGAATGTGTCGGATGTTTTATGACAGAATGTGACAGACCATAACAGAGAAGGGAGATGGGCGAGAAGAAAAAGGCGGATCAAACCCTATGGTACATTTAAGTGCTGCGAGTTGGACGGCTTCTTGGCATTCTTTGCAGACAAACCTTTATACATTGAAGAAAAGACATCCCCACAAGAAAAGAGAAACACTTATACAGAATCGCATTAGAGATTATTCCCTCGTTTACTGCAGAAGCCCGGCCCAACTTTTACTTTACACTCTTGGGAAAATTTCCACTGACCAAACCACAAGCCACAACCACCAACGCCCCATTTTAGATTTTATTATTAATAACGCAGAAGCTTAAGATCTTCGGTATCTCTCCCTTCAAGCCCTCCTGTGGAAATCCCTCATAAAGAAGGGGTGTCTGAGGGCTTCTCGAGCCGTCATCCTGACTGAGGGATCATACCTAAGGAGACCTTGCAAGAGGTCAATAAGATCCCCTGCTGAATGGTCCACATGCTGCATTACTAGATTCTGCAGAGGAAAAATATAAAGCCTCAGTTGGCCCCTTTGTGCAACAGAACTACAAATAGCATTTTAAAACATCAGAACAAAGGACTAAGCATAGCATATCCGTACCTGAAGCCGAGCTAGCTTCAACACGGCCTTTATGCTCTCCCTTGAGGTAGCACCCTCCGGCCAATCCAACTTACCCCTTCTAACATATTTCTCAGCATGCCGGCTGAAACAAAAAAAAATACAAATAAAAGAGAATGAATTAGTGCCAGATCCAAAACTTTTAAACATAACAGAACAAGAAATGGGAATGTATATTGAGCATAATGTGGAAACAAAAGGAAGTTGCTAGAAGAAACACTCACTCTACTCTCTTTAGCATGTGCTGAGGCAATGGGCCAAGTACCCTTTCCATCATGGCAAGGTGCTCCAAGTTCTCATGTGTCTGAAATAGTGCTTCTCCCTGTGAAGCAAACATTGCATTGTGTTGCTTTAGGATTGCTCAGAACTATTGAGTCCCTCAGCTCCCTCCAATTTGGGATTGCAGGAAAAGAAAACAAACATATTTCAAGTCAAAAACCTACCGAGCAAAGCTCCACCAAGATACAACCAACACTCCATATATCACATGGATAACTCCATCCAAGTCCTGCAATGGCAAAAAAGAGACGTTAAATGTGCAAGACAGCTAGTATATCAAAAACATAAAACTACTCGGTGTCATCCTCCACAAAATACCATACCTAGGATAACCTCAGGTGCGCGGTAGTGCCGTGTTGATACAATATAGCTATGATCCTGATGCTCGTACGTTGTGCTACCAAAATCAATCACCTTGATGGCACTTGATTTTGGGAGCCTCTTAAAGTAGGACCCATCCTTAGGGGATCGAGATGAAACCTGTAACATTAACAATTCAGAGCTTGGGATTAACTAAGTAATTGGTATGAAAATGAAACATAAAAATAAATTACGTAAAAGGTCCCAAGGATGACAAGAGTAGCACTTCCAGCAAAACAACGAAAACAGGGAACACGACTGTCAGAACATGCTTTTTAAAAGGTTTGAGAATATAAACATATCTTACCTTATAGTCTGGTATTTTAACATACTCTGGTGAAACAAGAAGTATGTTCTCAGGCTTCAAATCCGTATGGATGAGACGTAAATCATGCATGACTGCAAAAACCCATAACAAGAAAACCAAAGATAAGCATCCATTGCATAACATAACATCCTAACTAATAAGCAAATCTCAGCTACAACAACTTAGTAAACCACAATCCAAGAAGATATTCTTGCAAAAAGTAGTAGCAAAGCGCATGACAAAATATTATAAAATAAGGAACGAAACAGAAATTACTCAAAACTTTAGGGAAACGAGTGGATGAAGTACTGATATCATTTAATTTGAAAAATAAATTAATTGGCAGAAGTAACTACACACATGCTACACATTCCAACAGTTGTCTGCCAAGCTCACGAACTAGATCAATGGGAAATGAGCGATAATTGTTTTTCCGTAGAAAATCGTATAAGCTTGGTCCAAGCTTCTCAAAGACCTGTTAAAACCATTTAAATCCACTCACAAGTCTTAACCCCCAAAATATTCTGAGTTGGGGAAATTAATCCATCAGAAATCAATCATATACTTACAATACAGATATGGTTACGATAGTCAAACCAGTTCCGTATTTGCACACAACTGCAAAGAATAAACCCGCTTAACCTCTTACACAAAAAGTTTTCCTAAAAACTACAACAGTGGCATCAACATAATAGCATTAGAATTGAGACTGTAGAAGTTAAAACAAAGAGAAAAAGACTCACCGACTGCCAGTTTTATCGTTCTTTGCAAGAAGTTGAAGTACATCAATTTCTATCATTGCTGCTTCACGATATTTCTTGATACCACGAACAATTTTGATGGCAACCATTTCTTTCCTTTCCCTGTCCCAGCATTCTAAAACCTGACCAAAGGTTCCTGGAAAAGGAAAAAGAAAAAAAGAAAAATGCACATATTAATTAAGCATAGCATTAAGCTTTTTCATTCAATATTAAAACACTGATTCTAGAAAGAACAGCATCGTCTGCAAATGATATTAAGATGGTTACATTTGCATGAAGAGAAAACAGCAAATAGTTAACGTAATATATATTCAGAATACAGGAACACATCATATTCCACATTAAAATTAAAATCAAGAATAACAGAGATAACTACAGATCTTGGGTGCAGCAACTGACCTTCACCCATTTTGCTGTGGATCTTATCTGCAAGAACATAAAGTAAAATTACATAAGTAAAGCAGCAATATCACACAAAATATGAATAACACAAACTCAAACCATAATAAAAAGATTCATATAAAATGCAACTCGTTCCGCTCCCTATGCAAGAAATAATGTAGGATAATGTTTTAAAGCAAGAAATACCAGTGACTTAAAATTTAGTAAAAAAGCTAACATGCCTACTAACATTAGAAAGAAAAGCATAATACGTCAGATAAATATTTCCAGAGACCATGAAACCTAAAATTCAAAAGGCATGCAATTTATGCTCAGTGCAAGAACAGTAAAACTACAAAACATTTTGCACAATGTAATATCTTCTTCCACCAAGCTCATTACTTGAGCTATAAGAGAAGACACCAAAATTCATTTACAAGTGAAAAAATTATTATGGACCGTAAAAAAAATGTAAATGAATATAATTATTTAAATAACCAAATAAAGACTCACAGACAATGAACATGACAATAAAATTATACAATTAACAGTATTTGAAGATTTCTACAACCAAACACCAAAATTGCACAGAACAAGCTTAAAGATTTTCATAAATGGTGATTAAGTGTAATTACAGCGGGAAGTTAAATTATCTCCAAGCGCAAACACGTAATGTCCATCCTTGTCATCTTCTCGCCAGGGGGGAGAACCATTTCGAGCCACTTCCTTTAAAAACAGAGAACTAGTATGGTCTGATGCCCTTGCAAGTGCATAGCTTGCCACATTTCCAAGATCTTGCCCACAAACTATTCCTGGCTGAGCCTACACACAGCCATTCATTCATATTCCACTCAACAAACATAATTAAACTCTATTACCCCTCATTCTACAGCCCCTTCCAACTTATCCCATTAGTAATTAGAAAAGAGCAGGGATCTACATACATGAAATTTCTTTCACATGATTGTAATACTACTATCTGAGGGGCCACATGGAGATGACCAGGCGCTGATTTCTCAAGAAAAAAAATCGTTCTAACCCCAACAAAAGTTGATTGAAATTTTATGCTTTCTTTAACGTTTTACTGTTAATAATCAACCAACTTTTTATTTGGGGGTTATTCTAAAACAATCTGATTATGAGCTAAAAGGTGAGAAGATCTTCCCTTCCTCACAAAAATCAGCTCCTGTATCATCTACATGTGGAGCCGTAAGAGTATTTTAACAATCATGTAAGAGATCAAGTAAGTGGATCCATCCGCATTATAAAATATTTCATATAAAATGAATAGTAATAAAGAGAAAGCAAAATGATCCTAACATACAAAACAAATCCATACTCCAAATGATTAAGAAGATACATAAATATATTAAGTTCATGATTGTGTACACTACATCAAAGGTAATATTGAATGAATATGCTGTAAATATCACTCGAAGAGAAGAAAATATTAGGCAAAAGCAAATTCTTACCTGAATATGTATTTTATCAACCTAAAGGGTTTGATCTAAAAAGCAATTCATTTGTTGTAAATTAATTATCAACAGGGGCATATAAAAACCCCAAAAAAATAGAATCATCCAGTACTAAATCTTCCATCTCAGAAATATCAATCAACAAGAAAAAATTTCAGAACCACAAAATGAATGCTAAAAAGACAAGCACGGCCGAAGAGAACAGAAATCAAGTCATCGTAAATAGAAAACCTCAAGTAGATACAGGAAGCTCTTCTAAATCGAAACTTGAATCAATCAGTTTAAAAACTCGCAGTATCAAGAAAGAAAAGAGGTCTGATGCGTCTCGATACAGGTAGTGAAAAAACACAGCTTTTTTATTAACCCTAAACATACAACGTATACTTTAACAACTACGAAAAACAGGCCAGCTTGATCTGGAAAAACAGAGATCCTGATAGAAATAATCCAAACAAAAACACATATTTTGGGAAGAAAATAGACCAAACCAGTACAGATAGTGTAAAAGCTAAATCAAAATATACAAAATCTAACAAACATGCACAGAAACCTAACTTGTCGAAATAAAAAAAGATCAATTCCATTGAATCACCAATAAATAAGAGAAAAACGCAAAAAAACGAACCTTACCTCATATAACAAAACCAACCTACAAATAAATTAGCAGATCTAGCAAAGAACATCATAACATGAAAGGATCTAAAGAGATCTGAAGAAAAAGCCAACAATTTACCTTAGGTGCCTGAGGAACATCCCAAGCCAACCTCGGTCTTTTTCGAGGACGCCGATCCATGTGATTATGAGGAAACTCTGTCAAACATTCGATCTGCATGATATCTTAGAAAAAAAAAATTGCGAAGAGATTAAAGAGAAGAGAGAAAATACGAAGGGGGCGATAAAATTTCAAGAAGAACAAACCCTAACCCTAATTCGAGCAAAAGCAAGGCTTGACGCGGTTGAGATTGTCGAATTTGTCGGTATTCGTTTCTAACCCTAATGTTGACCGGTCCCTAACTTAAACCTTATCTTTTGCTACTTAACCCTAGTTAATCTTAACCCTGGTTCGGTGTATCTTTTGCCAGAGAAGCTAAGCTGTTACGATGCTATCTTAATACATGGTGGTCCCCGTTTTATATGAGAAAGCGGTGACTAGTCTTATTAAACCGTCTTTTGGTGGACCCACCTAAGATTCCTTCAGAAACATCAGCTTCTTCTCTACCGTTTACTACCTAGACTTTCCCAGATGATTGTTTCATTTTATTTACCCTAAAAAAAAAAGAACTCAACTTGCTTATTGATATTTTTGGAAAACATTTTATGATGGGCCACATTCATCTTTTCGTGATCGAAGGGCAAGGCCAATGCATACTCTTAAACTCTAAATCTAACAAAATTTTAAGGGTAGTTGGTACTCTTAAATACCAAAACCTCTACCTAGTCTTGTAGTTTGATGGAGCGTGTAGGAGTTAAGGGCTCCCGCTAAAATCTTCTGCGACGCAGAATTTATCTGCGACGTGCCTCATCACAGATAAGTTCAACAATGGATCGATTAAAAAACTTAAAAAAGAGTCATAGAAGTTTTATACGACACATCTTAATAAAATAATAAAAAAAATGCTTCTCACAACATTTATGAGAGGCACATTTTTCATTGTTAATAAAATAATTTTAAAAAAATGCCTCTCAGAACATTTCTGAGAGGCACATTTTCATAATTAATAAAACTACTACATCCCACTAGCCTTGCCATCCCCTTGAGCATCAAACCTACCTTGCATTCTGGTGGTTTTGATGCATCGCACTGGCCTTGCCCTAATATTTGCCCACTTGGCAAGTTTTTGCCATCGACTTTATTGACCTGGCAACGGGTCGGGTTAGGTTCGATCTTAGGCGGGTGAAGATCACCAAACCCTAACCTCGGATTAGTCTATGAAACGTGTCCTTTTAAAAAAAAAAAATCGATCCCAACTAGTTTGACCGTTTTCTATATAAAACAAGGAAACTAAATCAGGTTCGACCATAACCCTAATAGAGTTAAGGGTTAACGAATCAGAAACATTCAACCCTAACTCCTAACGTGTTTAGCTAACGGAGTCGAGTTAGATTAAGGTTTAACAAGTCGGGTTAGAATAAAATTGGCGGATCACTAGTCATTTTGCCAGGTCTAGAATTTAACATGTACAAAAGTTGATGGTTCATTTTGATATTTTTCATAGGGGAATTGATATTTCAGACCAACTTTTTATTATTTCACCAAATAATTATCGATTGACTTGACTCCATTTCCATGGAGCTAAGAACTCAAAATGGTTTCAGTTATGTAAAATTGACAACACAATCAATGTCTTGTTAGTTTTACACAGCCGACATGCCATTATATGAAATCTATATTGTCGGTTCTACGTAATCGACAAACAATTGGATCGATCTAGTAAAATGCTGGGCTGAAATATCATGCCTTTTTTCTTAGTGTAGCCAATCATAATAGGGGTAAAAAATTAACACCCTTCGTTTCTTAATCTTAATTTACACTTGCTTGTCTATAGAACCTGCATGAAGATCATCCAAAGCTGATCGTCCTTACAAAATGTTACTAAACTGTTAACCTCGTAAAAGAATTGGTTAAAAGTTAAATTGGAAAGCTTAGGCTCTATTTAGTACACCATTATGATTCCCTATCATGCAAATTCTCCCATTAGTTGGGTGGAAATATCCAACCAGGCCAAAAAGCTTAAACCTTCGATTGGCTTTAGATATGATTAAAAATTTTAGAAAGATGTTTATATGACAATAATTTACGAGTAGTTCATCCTCGTAAAAAAGCCAATCATAGTTGCAGTACTATGTTTGGCAGTGAGGTCTAATTCTATATGGGATTAATTAGAGGATTGAGCAGTTTGGTAGGATGAGAAAGAAAAAAGAAAAGAAGAGAAGAAGAAAAAAAAAACCCTCGAACTTATATAATATTGAAATTTGCTTACATTTTATCCACGAAAAAAAACCTGAACTGCATTAATTTTATTATTATCGACTGTTGCCCAATTACATCAAGAGGAGCTATCAAAAGTAGAAGAAAACTATCATTAACGACACAGAAGAACTGCCACCAGCTTAGGAGAGGCCAAACTATCTCAATTTCTTGATGTTATGACCTCACCAGAAAAAATTGGACCTTTGCAGATCTTTCCACGTCCAAGACTCCTGCAAGCCTCCAACACATTAATGAGATTGATTAGTAAAAATCCAACTATAACTTCAACACAAGTTCAAAAAACGCCTCCCTCCTCTATTTAGATCTAGTGCGTAAGTGATTTGGCCGATAATTAAGCCAAAAACATCAAATAGTGATGCAAGGCTAGGGGTTTCCCAGGAATACAAAATGACAATTGGTGGTTCTTAAAATTTGACAAGCATATATCAGATTATTAACACGATCTGGTCGCATCATTTATTAAAGTAGAGTAGAAAAATCATCTACTTTAGCAATACGTGGTTCACATCCAATAAAATCTTTTTGGCATCCAAATTATACCAATCAAGATTCAAGAATGAGCCTTCAACAGATCATAACCCAGTCCAAATCCAAAAACTCATTGACAACCCTACATAATCGGTTCCAGTTATGGTTGCCCCAACCTTGACATTGGTTTACTCAAATTTTTAAAAATAGCTTTCGTGCATCCAAAATGTACCTAAGATGCTCAAATGCTAGCATAAATGACATCTTATGCAAATTAAAAAAAATGAGAGATTAGACATGCAGAGCTTCCATTAAAATGATCAACGTTGCGCGAACCCATAACGCCATTACCTCAACACGTAATTTACAAACTAACTACCAATCAAACGAGTACTTATATATGAATGATAAATAGATAAATACGCCAAATGCATGTCATGTACATTGTGCATGGTGCACACGTCTCAAACTTACTTGCATAATGCATATATGCTTGGTAGGTTTCCACTGATGCCCAAGATTAGGTAAGCATGCATAACTAACCTGTGGTTATCATTGTAAAACTTTTATTTCATTTAGAAATGTTTTAAAGAGACATTGGAGGGTTTATACATTGCCTCGTCATTATCTCGATCAATATCACAAACCATAGTATATAGTTGAGAATTTTAAATTTTACAATTGAACAAAATGTACCAATGGATCAAAACTTAAGCCAGCCTTAATAATGTATCAATACCATCTTGGGACGAGAGTATGTCCATGTGTGGGTGCTAGTTCTCTATACGGGTATGGACTAAATTTTCAAATCGAACTTTTGGGAAGTAGAATAAACTTTCCAATATGTTTATACTCTATTTTATCATATATTTTATGCATATTATAAGAATTACTAGCAAAATCCTATTTAACATGATCTCAATTCATTCCTGTGTGTTATATCCCTTGTTGACAAGTTCGAATATACCCTTAAAAAAAAAAAAGAAAAAAAAAGACAAGTTCGAATATACATACATCAAAATCATTCAAATATATATATTTTTTTAAACATTATATTGTCATAATTTTGAAAGAAATTTGATAGATAGTACTTACAAAGAAATTTAACCAACTGAAATAATTTTCAGGTTAGCATATATAGAAAAGAGAAAAAACATGATAAACGGTTGAACTTTTATGAAATCAATATATCACATTTAGTTACTAAAATATAGTCTTGAATAACAGTTTATAGTTTATAAGAAAATTGATACAGATCAAAACATAAGAGGGGAAAAAGTAAGGACTAGTGGAGAATTTAAATAAAACACTTTTTTTTTTAAAGAAAAAAAGATAAGAGTTTGGAAAGAAGGAAATAGATAAATTTATAGAAAACATTTTTCTTTTGGCAGTTGAGGAAAACAGAAAACAGACTGAAGCATTATTGATATATAGATTATACCAAAATTATTTAAACAAGTAATACAGAATTTTAAGAGTTCAAAATTTTAATATGTTCAGTATGAAATAAAAACTATAACCAATAAAAGGATACATTTTCACAATATTCAAACTTATCAACCGGGCTCGCTAGAATTATTCCAGCTAGCATAAGTTTAAGATAATTTTGCATAAATGTATGGATGGAATTGGACAGATATGTGCTTAAGTAGAGCATAAATTGGTTGGATTGACTGTAAAAACAGTTCAGATATGGTTCGAGAATTCTTTAACCGAAATCAGATTAGTATCTAGTCAAGAACTTGTTTCTTCCCCTTCTTATGAAGTAGGAAATAGCAAATCAGAGCTGCAGCAGCTGCTAAATATATCTTAAATCCTGTTCAGGGCCCTTCAACTGTTTTAACTGTCTTGAACCTCCCACACCTAGGACTCTTTTCTGTAGTCCAGAACAGATTGCCGCTGGTTGGCAAACCAGTTACCAGAGGTCAGACTACTACTCCCCCCTCCTCTCTCTCTTAGACTGCACTAGAAAAACAAAACTGAAAAGGCCAGCCAAAACAGTAAGGGCCAAACCACCACCCACCTACTAAGATGCCTGAATTACAAAGTCCCCCATGATAGCCAAAAAATCACCCAAAGATCCTAATAATAATACAAAGGCCCTGATAGAAACAATGGATGTATTTAGCAGCCCTCTTAACACATTTATATGTCATTAGTTAGCTTGATCAAACTGCAGATCAGTATCAATCTTTTGAGAATAAGAACATCAAGTATTCCAACTTGAATGGGGTCTGAACATGGTACAACTGCAAAAACACAAACCTAGATAAATCCAACCAATTTTTCGCCCCATGCTTAAAGTTACTATTCATGAACGCTTAGCGTGAAGGAGTCCTGTTAAATGCCAACACTGCATATCTACATATATCGAGTTAGGATCCGTTTACATCACTTTTCTTACACCACAGCTACACAGGCCTATGGGGTCCAAGTGGGGATGATCCAAGGCTGATTTTTTGTGAGGATGCAGATCATCCTCACAAAAAAAATGAGATCTTCAAGAACTTCTATAAACAGATCCTGACTCAGATATAATATCTATCAAATTTTTTTTTTGAATGATGAACCAACCATGCATGCATGCTTTCATTGTAGCAACTGAACTTACAAGAGTGATGCATAACCATGTTATAGAGGATGATAAAAAACTAGCAGGATGGTGCATATGTCAATCAGTTCAAATATTGGCACCAGATTGGTAAGCATGAAGCCTAGAGAGCCAAAATGTTTGAACTACAGGCCACTTTCTTATAATTCTATTTCAAATAGTTATGCAATGTAAGCATGTATTCATGGTATCTCATTCACATGTTTTAAGATGTTGGCTTAATATATAATATAGATATGCATTCCTGACATCCATACAAGCTCCTTCAATATAAGCATATGCAACATTATTCCTTAAGCACATATTTTCGTGTCCATTCCATTCAAACATTTAGAATGAGTTGAGATCCATGTGCAATAGAGGTTAGCATACCTACTTCATATACTATGCAAGAAATATATAACAAAATAGAAAATAATAAACATATTTAAAGTTTTATTCTATTTCCCTAAGGTTTAACTATAAAACCTAGATTCATACCCATACCGAGCAGCAACAACCACCATGCATATCCCCCCATGTTGATGGAAACATGATACATTATAGGTTGTTTCTCAAAGTCTAGATCACGAGACACATCTTACTCAATTGAAAAACTTAAATCTCTCAACTATGATAGTATGTTACTAATCGAGACAATGGAGGGATAAACCCTTCAATTTCTCATCTAGATCAACATTAGACTGAGAAGTCTAAATCGAAACATTTCAGAATGAAATAAAAAGTTTACCATGACAATCACATATACAATAGTCATGCATTTTTACTTGTCTTTCTATATCCATATAACCATGCTCAAACACAGACATTATGCAAACAAATTCACATGTATGTACATGCACTAATGTGTCGACATACATAAGGTAAGTTAAAAACTAAAACTAAGAAAATCTTATTCCCAATTCAATAATCAAAAGTCCCTAATACAATCTATTTATAGACAAACATAAGAAACCCAAAATAACTAGGGAACCCTAAATAGAAACAACTAGGAAACCTAATTAGAATGAAACTAGGAAACTTAAACAAAATAGGAAACTAACTAGTAGTTGAACTTAGAAAGTTACTAAAACTAGAAACACTATTCACGTGAACAGTAACACTAAAATATAAACTTCTAACACTCCCCCTCAAGCTGGAGCACAGAGGTTAGACATGCCCAGCTTGCCATAATGAGTAGAAACCGAGCACGAGCAAAAGACTTCGTCAAACATCTTCAAACTGATCTTCGCATATCTTTAAACTGGAACAAAAAAAACTTGATCTGCCTTGATAAACCTTTAGATCTTCAACTGATCAACATTAACACACCACACACTTCCATCACATTCTCTAATACTCCCCCTTACAATAAAACTTATCACCTTCAAGCTTCAAGCGACAACCATGGAATCTCTTACCCAAACACACAAACACAAACAACCACGGGAACACTTGCCTCAGGCAAAGCCAACTAGTATCACTTACTAGGTCAAACACACAACCAACGGCCAATAGTATCACGTACTTTGGCATAAACACTTGCTTCTCAACTTGAGAAAGCACACAAACAGGGCACAATGATCTACGGTATTGCATGAGACTTGATCCAAACCAACAAACAACTAGCAACATAATCTCTAAGGGGTGGAAGTTGTTGATGATGATGGTTTCCCAATTTTGTAAATATGAAAACCCAAAAATTAGGGTTTCACTAAACTGCTTGGAGAAGATCCAAAAGATCAAACAAACACAACTGAGTGATGAAGATCTACTTATAGATGATCCAAAAATAGCAAAAGAGCACCAACCAATGATGAAGATCCACTTTCCAAAGGGGGCAGCACACTTAAGGGAGAAACTCTGTAAAACCACTTTCTAAAAAAGTTCTTAGATACTGTTCACGAATACTGTTCACCACGATACTGTTCATCACAGTACTATTCAGGACACTATTCACGAGGAACTGTTCACAGTACTATTTGTACTGTTCATGACCATACTAAAAACAAAAACCATTAAAAGGAAAGATTGAAAAAAAGAATAGTGATGGTCCGGCGGACGGCAATGATGCCGCCGCTGGCAACAAAACTCCCAAGAACAAAGAGCTCTGATACCAAGTTAAAAACTAAAACTAAGAAAATCTTATTCCCAATTCAATAATCAAAAGTCCCTAATACAATCTATTTATAGACAAACATAAGAAACCCAAAATAACTAGGGAACCCTAAATAGAAACAACTAGGAAACCTAATTAGAATGAAACTAGGAAACTTAAACAAAATAGGAAACTAACTAGTAGTTGAACTTAGAAAGTTACTAAAACTAGAAACACTATTCACGTGAACAGTAACACTAAAATATAAACTTCTAACAAGGTATACAAAATCTATTCATAATCCATATATAAACCTTCATCCAATTGGTGGGTCGTCTGTAAATATTTAAGTTAAAGTAATTAACTTATGGGTTCACAAACATAACACGTTGGAGTCACTTTTTATGGAAGTACCTTGAATGCCCAACTCTCCCATTTTTAAAGTGCATACTTTCACATCTTGGGTACGTTGTGGGGTGCATGTGAGTTATTTAAAAACATTTGAATACCTCATATATAAGAAAACCAAGGCAACTACATTAGGAACACAATAAAAAATAGGGTTGTTTGTAGATTGGATTCGGAAAGAATCAGAAAGAGTTTAGGACCCATCTAAGGTAAGGTTAATGTGGACGCGAAAAGAATTTATTAGATGAGGTTAAATGTAATTCTAAAGTAGACAATAATTCCAACCCCAACCTTAACTAATGGAGCCATCAGATTGAGTAATTAATCTGACTTGACCCAAGCATATGTATCCAATTAATAAGCTTCTTAAGGGGTAATATAAATTTCGATGCTCACCAAACCAAGAAGAAAAACCAACAGCTATTTGTAATCCTCGAAGACCCTGACCAACATCACTACTCAATATTTTTTTAGCCAAAGATCGGTAAATCACATGACCAATGGATAAAATTCGAATGGAACCACCTAGCTACGATTCATAACTGGATACAGGGGCACTGTGGAAGTGCAAATATAGCAGTCAAGCTCAGATCTAGGAGTGGCAAAGAAAAAGAAATTTTTCCAAGTCCAAATTTCATGGAAAATAACAATTGGAAACAAAGGTTGTTTTTTGCCATGATCAAATCTAGGAGTAAAACTCATCTCAAGTCATCTTAGTTTCCAAAAACCATGGGTTGTTTGATCCATTTTGGTAGAGTGATACAAAAAAAGGCTGGAGTCTTGAGATGAGTTTTACTTCAGATTTGGCATGTTGACGCAAGTATTGAAGATCTCATAGTTCACATACAGTGTTTTATTTTTATCAGATTCATACAAAGTGTTGTTGGCAGTGGAAAACATTTGGTTAAGTTCTCTACAGGTGCTATTATGATGTTATGAATGAAGTAAGGAGCAGACACCATATTTTCTGTTCAGTTGGTTCATATTGTTCTAATTGCTCTATTTTCTTTGCTTCCTTTGTGAGTTGGCTTGGTCATTTGTTTGTGGAGGCCTTGTCTATTTTGGTGTGTCAATCTTTCCATAGGTTGTATTTATGCTGAGCACAATCTGAACGCTTCTAAAATATATTTAATCTTTTCAAAGAAAAAAGAAAAGAAAAACACAAAAAGTGCGTCTATGGTCCTATGGTGCCACCAAAAAGCTAAGACGGATAAACAAACTCATTACTAGATTCAATAAAGTAATATTTTTCAACCCATTCAATGATCCAAATAGGATAAAAACACACTTACTCAAGAGACTCCTTATGTGTATAAGAACTATTTGATCAATCAAGAGAGTATGTGGGTATATTGTAAAGATTCACAAGCTACAAAAAAAATAAGGTAAATCAACTCAGCATGTGAAATCAGAAATGTTCAAGCATTCTACAAGATATAGCCATTAGAAACAGGAAGAATACTTGAAAATACACTTGTAGTATGCAGAGTTTTTGAAAGCAGACAACAAGCACAACTCACTCTTCAACCCAAAAAGATATGCAATGCAAAAACCGGGAAGGAGTGAGAGGAAAACAATTAGTTTTGAGCAATCACACCAATAGATTTTCTAAGAAGTTCAAATCTAAGAGTATCTAGAGGTTTAGTAAGTAAATCAGCCAATTGTTTCTCAGTAGGAACAAACTCAAGACAAATCACCTTGCTTTCAACCAAGTCACGAATGAAGTGATATCTTATGCCTATGTGTTTAGTCCTAGAATGTTGTACTGGATTTTTAGCAATGTCAATGGCACTGGTATTATGAATGATAACTCAATATAGTTGGTGTGTTAGATATCGAGGTTGGTTCAGTGGAGTAAATTTTCAAGCATAAAGATATGTGAAAATTAAATACCATAAACAGGTTTTGTCATACACGTGCTTAAAAAAATAGGATATTCGAATGCAACTTGAGCCTTGAGGTCAGATCCTGGTCTCTGCCCTTAGATTTGGAGAAGTAAAAACCCTCTATCTAAAGAAAGACTTCATATGCAACTTCGGCCTTGAGGCCTTTCCTCAATTTGAGCTATTGAGATCCTAGGAACCCTCTCTTATATTAGCAAATAAAAAGAAAATAAAAATCCTAAACCTACAAGTCATCTGTGATTCTGTGTAACTCTGAAAAGCAAACAAAAGGGTGATAGCAAGGAAAACGAAGTGAGAAATTTATTTTCTCTGGACAACACTAAATTCTATGCAATTGGTTTGGCCATTCTCAGGGAAACACCTTTCCCTTGAGAGAACATTTTCTAAACAGCAAGTTTTTTCATTTGCCTACCCACCTCCCTAAGAAAACCAAAAAAATCCCATAAATAAGAAAATCGCCACTACCACACAATCACAATCATCACCACCATCACACAACAGCAGTGACCACCCCTAAGAGAATTACCACAATATACAACAGATTTGTCAGCAATTTTGCCATCTGTTAGCATTGTGCAGTATCATGAAAAAGGCAAACTAAGACAATACCTATAGTTTGATAAAATGGAAACATAAAACAAACAAAAACAATTAAATTAAGGCAAGACTTGACTAGCAGGGGGTTAAAAGTGATACCAGTGTTGCAACTGTAGCTGGGTAGCAATCCAAAAGGCATTCAAGAATTTCAGAAAACAGCTGCAGTAATATCATAAAAGAAAATAAAATGTCAAATTGATAATTTAACTGCTAAGCAGTAGGAATACAAATCTTGGATATGCTAAAAAAATGTGCATAAAAGATCGTACCTTTCAGTCATCCTTTACTAAAGACTGCATATTTTGTAAATAAGGTTGAGCAAGTGCATTTGCATCACTGTCAATAACCACACCAGCATTACTTTTCCTCCTCAAAAGTGCCAACCAACCAAAAAGTACACCATGCAAAGCTTGCCAATCTACATGATTAGGTATAAACATCAGCATATGTTGAGAGAAAGAGAAATGAAAAAATGGGTGCTGATATTCAAGGCAATTTTTCATTATCAATGTGTTTAGTTTTGGCTCACAATAGAACCAAACATGAGATACAGAAGCATTCAAAGATTAAAATAAACAAGCGAAAGGAGCAATAAGGAAATATAATTTGAAGTCCCAAATCACCCATTAGGAGGGTAAAAGAAGAGATCAGTAAAGAATACAAAAAAATCAAAGGAGAACAACAAAGTGATGAAATACGAAAAGAATCATAAAAATAAGATGCAAGCCAGCAACAAAAGCAGGTTGACGTATTCTAAAATGATAGTCACTATTCAGTAATTTAAAAGATCATAACAAACGTAATTGCTGACTCAGCAGTCTTTCCATGTAGAATCCTATCAAGCTATGAATAGTAGCATAGTCTAGGAACTTTGTTACTTGCAAGATATGTAAAACGTTTAGCTAGAAGAACTGAAGAAGGATACCTAAAACCATTGAAAATTCATGTAAAATGTCATAGAATGTTTTTGATAAAATGTATAAAGTAAAAACAATAGGCAAGAAAATTACAATGGAAAATAAAATGATAAGATGATCATTCCCAGAACAAAACATCCTAACATTATGTCTCCTAGTCCACCAGGGATTCATCCAAGTCCTGCACTTTAATAGTGAGTCAATAGATCAGATATCTAACAATTAGCGAATTTGACTTGTCATCTCAACCCAAGCATGACTCCAGTCAACACTTCGATGTCCCTGTGCGACAGTTTCCTCTTCCAGTCTGAAAAAAACGAAATAAGAATGAGTTTCAAAAAAAAAAGGATCAGTCCTTTACTTTTTTTTGTCAGCAACTGCCTTCTACCACGTACCTTCAGGTACTTAAAGCAGCAACATTCAAGCAGTCAAAGCGTGTGATTCTAAAGGGTAAGGAGTATCCTAGTGTTATAGTTCTACCAGAAATTAGGTAACATGAAGTGATACATCACCCATCAACAGTCATGGAAGTACAACTTTAAAAAGAATTAAATGCTAAAAGCAAGCAAACATCCTTGGTCTCGAACTACAAATGTAAACACTCGTTTCAAAAGCATACAAATGACCCTATGCAATAAACCCATGCATCACAGGCAGTTCAACTTATATGAGCAATTATACAAACAGTCCAACAAATTATTCCTCTTCCTAACAAAAAAAAGGGAAAAGATATGTATCGCCTGGGAAGCATAGAATTGACAATTTCATATTATTCTTTTCATTAAACAAGGGCTCCTGCAAAGCCCTATCATCCAAACGCATAGAAATCAAAACCCAAATTTCACAGATCCAAACCCTAATTTGCAAATAAATCAAAACCTTAAATCAGCTTGATTAAAAAAAAAAAACTGATGGTAACCAATTTGAATAAATCCAATTTATTTCTCCATCATTAATGTCGATTTGCTACCTCCGTTAATTCTCCCAATCAAAATCCCAAATCTAACCAAAATCCATAGAAACAGATGAATAGTAAACCAAAATTGAGAACCAGGTTTGCGAGGGAACCAACCTGAGAAAGAGAGGATTTCCGGCCGAACCCCTCGTCTTCGTCAAGATTTCCGGCCCCTCCGTCTTCATCAACCCTAGACATCTCTGTTTCAGTGAAGGTCGTAGGGTCTTAGGGTTTCTGCAACTTCGTCTTGGTCATAGCTTCGTCACAGGACTCGCACCAGAGAGAGGGAGAGAAGAGGAAGCGGAGGAGACTGAAAAAATGAACCGTCAGAGAAAACTAGTTCTTGTATGAATGACGTGGTTTCTCTTGAACCTGTAGAGAAATCGTTTGCCGACCAGAAAATGCTTTCTAGTGTAGGCGCGTAAATATTTTCATCATGGTAAACAATTTCTGGAGACAAATTCGTAAACAAATCAAAATGCGCGGATATCATTGAATGGCCGTTGGTGAATCGCGCCAGTCATTTCTCACGTGACAAACGTAACCAAGGGTAAATTTGATCTACCCACATCCCATTTATCTTTTTTTTTTTTTTTTGATGAGGCCACTTATCTCCAATTTACAATAATGTGTGGGCCTACATAGATACGACTGTAATGACCCAAAATAATTTAGTTGACCAGTCAATGTTATTTCGAGTCAATTAGAGTCTAATCCAACGATTTGACCGCGAAACCAATTAATTATTAAAATAATTAAGCTTAGTGTTTAAATAATTAAACTTGAAATTAAATAAATGAGTTTTCGATCGGAGGGTAATTTGAAGAATCGAACC
>MVGT01000078.1:721832-828365 GCA_002174775.1 Macleaya cordata | reverse complement strand
AAAAAAAAAAAAAAAAAAAAATGGGGCGGTCTTTGAGAGACCGCTCAGCATCAGGCGGTATCTCAAAGCCCGCCCAGTCCAGGCGCACTCTGAGATACCGCCTGTTGCTGGGCGCTATCTCAAACACCGCCTCATAAGTTTTTTTTTTTTTTTTTAATCTTTTGGACTATTTTGGACAACGATGCATTGTGAATAGGGTTGTGTATTTCTACAGTTTTGAAAGGTTTTTAACTTTTACACAATGAAAATAGACAACACGACTGTGGATGCTCTAATTAGATTGTAGGTGTTTATTTTCAATGTCTTATCAGACATCATGTTACTTATTTTACTTTTATAATTAAATTACATTAAAATCTTTTTTTTAAATAATTAAATTACTTTAAAAATTTGTAACCGATATAGATTTATAATAACGGTTTTGATTCCTAGCGCTATTCCGATTTTGGAATTGAAATACGTGGAACCAGAACCAAGAAAAGTGGTTCTTGGCAGTTCGAATGGTCAAAGATCAAGGAGAATTTGAAGTGAGTAACCGGTAAAGGTTGAGGATTATATGGGAACCGTGCTGCTTGACACTGTCACTTAGGGTGACACTCAGTGCTGTATGATTATAGACCACACGATCAAAAAATCAAGTAAAAAAAAAAAATCAAGTAAATTAAAAGTAGTAGTTACATCGTTTTCACTCTGTGAATTGCGGGGAACAATACCTGCTTCCTCCATTAAATACCTTGATACTGCATTACAAAGTTCTACCCAGGCCCTGGAATCTTCAACCCACTCCTACTAGACAGTGGCTTGGGTCTATGTCAATTGAAGTGAATAAAGAAGCATTACAACCGCTGCAATTATGAATCATAAACCAAGGCATAGTAAATCAGCTAAAATTTAGGGTTGCAAAAGCTGATTTAGAAAAACTTGATGAAAACTATAGCACATTCATTATTGTCACAACAACACAAAGCATAACATCATTGGGCAGTTCAAACTAGCTCACAAGAAATGATAAAATCTAAGGCAGTCATGAAAGGGGGTGGAGGTAAGATTACAGGGATTCATACTCGCAACCATTAGGCGAGTAGATTCTATTCAAGGGGTACACTTGCTTCCAAAACTGAGATCCTCTTACGAATCTCTGCATAGACTAAGGTTATCCAGAACTTGGAGAAAGACATAACTCTCAATAGTTTGATTAGAAGTTCCTTCGACCTTAAGTTTCTGTCTTAAGATCTCAGGTCCTGAAGATAGTGAGTCGCTTGCTGAGCTCCAATAAACAAAGCATCTGCAAGTAGAAAAAGTCCAACCTGTAGGAAACATGTTTCAAAAGATATTAGTCTTATTGAACAAATAATACTTATGCATCAATTGGTAGATTGTTTTGTTGTGAAACAGTTATGCTCATACCAATCGGGCAGAGAAAACTAATCGGTAACTCCAGCCTTCCTTCGCAGCTGCAGCTCGTTGCTGATCAGTCCAACTGAAAACAGTAAGGGAATGGAGAATGAACGAACTGGTAGAAAGAAAACCATAAAATGTAAGCCAGGGTATCGAATTGTATGTTCCACTTTACGGTAGTCATCTGATGGAACCCAACAAGTTCAATGATGGTTCTCTCTTTCTTTCTTTCTTTCTTTCTTTCTTTCTGTTTTTTATCAGTAAACCATGGTTTTACCATAAAATTAGTGTGGCGACTTTTCTGGACAGAGCATACTTTTCCTGGCTGTCCAAAAGCGTTTGATGGATAAAATCAGCCCATTATGACTTTCCAATCGGATCTGATTTTGGACATCTCTAAGGTCGGATGAGAGGAAGGCTGGGAAGGATGTCAAAAGGTTGTACACAAACTCTTCACACTACATAGAATCGAATAGGCATAAAAGAGTCCAGCCCAAAATAGGGGTGATGATGGACCACCAGGCATGTAAACCAAATGTGTTAACCATGGAATCAGTCCTTCCACATGGTTATGTAGAACATTTCTTAACTGAACCAGAAAAGGATAGAAAAACAGATGTATCGTTTGAATTTCCACACCAAAATAAGTTCATTACTTTATCAGGGAAAATCATCAAATGAAACAATGGTAGGCATGCGATACAATTACCCGAGAAACTCTGAGACTCCACCAATTCCAGCAAACTTGAAAGGCTGAGGACCATCTCTATCAAGATCCTACTCCGACAAGAAAAACAACTCACATTAAGATACTCCAAGGGCTTCAATAAGACAAAAGCATTCCTAGAGGAAACGAGGAAAAAACGTGAATAGGAAATACAGAAAGTATAAACAACACATCTTACTTCTTCTTCAGCAGCCTCTAGACCCCCTTGAACCCAGAAAAGGTTTCTGTAGCCTGCAGCGTAAAGTTGCTCACATGCAGCAAGGGACCTGCTTGGTGCATACGGTGTAATTTGAAGACAGACAAAGCATTAGGCACACATCCAAGACAAACGACTTGTTCAAGTTCTTTACATAAATGATATTTACAAATATCGTAAGGTTTCAGAATCTTCTCCGGCATAGTATACAGATGGGATTCAGTTGGATTTCATATTCTTCTAATGGAGATATGACTGAATAATCCTGAATATTATTATGTTATAATTATTTTCTGCTCCTCTGCACATCTGGGCTAATTTAAACTTTAGAAGAGGTCAAGGATTGCTCTGGGCTAACGCTGATAGAATCCAAGTCATCCATCCACATATGAAAAGCTCTATGACTGTTGAGGTATTAATAAACTCACATGATTGCCTAGTATGAGCAACTCACCAACACAAGTATCTCTAAAACTCAAGTACCAATTCCCTCTTGGCATGCTAAGTAAACTATCCATACAGTTTGTAAAAACATTCACCTCAATCCCTTTTGGCATGCAACAATAAGGTCAGTGTCTTTTGGGAACTTCTTCTCGACCTTTGATATGAATTGACTGTTGCAAAGATGGTAAATAAAACAGTTACTGTACAATGTGTCATGAACAAGACAATACACAAAATGAGTAGAGGAATAAGAAATATAGAACATACTTATCATAGGACAGTGTTGGTATGCCACTCCACCAACCCCCTATACAAATGCAAATCACTTATAAAAAGTAGCACTTTCCCAACCTCCAAAGATATTTGCATAAATATAAAAGAAGTTCATAAATTTTTTATTCTAATAGATTAAAACATCAAATCATTAAAAGAGGCAAGCTACCATGCATGATGCGTAGTCCCAGGGCCATAATCCACCTAATTAGATCTCGTTGCAAGGATATAGACTATTACAAGTATTTATTGGCACCAGGCATCTTCCAAATGTCCCTCCTTGGTATTATACTTGTCAGTAGAAACCAAAGAGCAAGCAATTGTGTCATGCACATCGGACCTAAAAAGACAAATGTCACCTACACACGGATAAAAAGGCTCTGAAATATCGATCCTGACAATCCTGATACACCAGCATATCTTTAGAATGTAATCCATATGCTACTGCTGTATACTTTAGAGTAGATAACTAAAGTTACATGAGTAGATAGAGCCGAGGTTTAGCCTTGTCGTCACTATCTAAAGCCCAAGTTGGAGTTGCATCATGGAGCCAGTGGATACCATAGTCAAATCCTTTGAGAGAAATCCTAAATGATGGACACACTTAACAGAAGACAGGATTCCAATACAATTGAAAAATGGAACAGGATTTGTCTTGCAGTCCCTAAATAGTTGGGATAAGTCTTCAAAAAAAAAAGTTGGGATAAATTACTGTTTTGAAACATATACTCTATAAACTTAGCATGTGTCGCGGTGACAAGGATGTGGGGATGAACAAGGGAAGGGGAAAGTGTAAAGAAACAACAAGGAAAAAAGAAAAAAGACAGAAGATAGAGTCCTCAGTATGATACCCATCATGAAGTCCGTGATCTTTTTGGACACAGTGCCAGCATCTAATTTGTCATCAACATCAAAGATAGGAATCCAAGTCGAGCCTTTAACCCATGCCTGCCAAACATTTATAAAAAGAAAGAAAGTACATTGATCATGGACTCCTAAAAGTGATAGACACGATTTGTTCAAATGATTTCTATTTTCATAGCAACCCATGGCACATGAAGAAATAGAGAAATTTAATGAGAATGAATATGCCCAATGCCCCTGCTTCCAACATCCTATTCTAAGAGAACATCAACGACAAGCAAAACTGCCAGACACATCCATCCATGTTTAAGAGTTTGAGCTTAAAGTTAAAACCTACCAATAATTAAAGACTAATAAAAGAAAAAAAAAAAAAAAAGGGCTTAAAGCCTTGAACACACAATGAAATGAAAGCGCACACCTTTTTGTGTTCAGTTGAGGGACGAACATCGAGGAGGGTTTTGTACGACAGTTGAATTGCATACCCAGCTTCCCTTGGTGTGAGAACCTTCACCTTTTCTTCTCTGATCTACAAACTTATTTACTAATGTAAGATAAATGTCTTGATGAACATGGAAAACCTAAAGCTCAGAATCTAAAGCATACCCATGACTGAATAACCCATTTAACACTAAATCTAAAAAGGATAGCAATTTACATAAACATTATTTAACGACTCCACCGAAATTAGAGACATAATTGAGTGAAAGTGTGTGACTATACCTAATCCTTTATTTCTCTCATTCATTTCCTACTATACCTGATCCTTTATACATAATTGAGTGAAAGGGTGTAACATAAGCTAGCAATGGAATCAACTTATCAAATCAGTGGCCTCATTAGAGAAACATATGGATATGCTTAACACTTCAAACACCCATAAAAACATACTTAAATGGTTAACCCTTAACAGGAACTTCAACATATGAAGGTTTGCTAGGGGTTTCACTAGTGAATCAAAACGAGACATCCAAAGATGTTGAAATAGTTGAAAAACGAAACTGCAGTCACAAAAAAGAAACTAAACTCTTAACTGCGTGTGATGTCAAATACCAGAGCTTCCCATCTCTTCCTCGCTGCATTCATCTCCTTCATCTGTTTTGCCGGGTCGTCTTCGTTATCCGCTGACATTCGAATACTTGAATGCTGAATCAAAAACCAAAAACCCATTTCAGAAAAACAACTACAGAACCAATTCATAAGTACCCATTTGCAAACACAAGAAAAAAATTCAAGGATTTTGTTTACATGGTAATAATGAGTACTGTAACAGGGTTTGAGTTTTAGAGAAGATGGTTTTGAACAGCTGAAGTTATCTATTCTTCCTTTCAGTTTCCTGCTCTGATTTTTCTGAAATCTTTGCTTCGAAGTGGTAAGAGAATTGAGAGGTGGAAGTCCCAAAGATTCCATTGATAGAGTGAGAAATGAGGATCAAACGAGAGAAAGAACACTAGAATAGAAACAGCAACAGAGGGATTTTACTTCTAAAATCTTCTATCAGGCGACTCTATGGTCTATCCTTTGTGGCAGCAGATAAGAGCTTTTTAGTCATCCATCCTTGGGGATCGTGGCTTCAGAGTTGCAAGTTTGCTACAAAAAAAAAAGTTTGGTGCGTAGCTGAGGGATTAAATCCCAGCCACACACTATATCCACCTAATATACGAGCTCGTGGGAGTTGGTTGTCAATCCTCCAGACATAAAAGAATATTTATAAGGTGAATTAGCTAGAGCAATGATCAATCAAGGTCTGCTATTCAAGTTATGATCCATGACTCTTACTTAATTAATTCCTTAATCTATTACACACTTCAGGACTGGGGCAGAGTTGTCCTCTTTATAAAATGTGTGCTGCTTGATAAGCCTCTCTCCCAGCCCTCTCTCTCACGATTTCTCTCTGCTCCCTGCCTGCTTCTCTCTCGATTTCTTCTCTCTGCTCCCTGCCCTCTCTCTCTCTCTCTGAAGCAGCAGAGTTGTCCTCTTTATAAAATGTGTGCTGCTTGATAAGCCTCTCTCCCTGCCCTCTCTCTCACGATTTCTCTCTCTGCTCCCTGCCCTCTCTCTCTCTCTGAAGCAGGCTCCCCCTCTCTCTGCAGGCTCCCCCTCTCTCTCCCTGCCCTCTCTCTCTCTCTCTCAAATTTCCCTGTAAGCAGTGTCCTCTCTCTCTCTCTCTCTCTCTCTCTCTGTCGAGGTTTTGAGCTGTGCCGGAGGCACGGCGATATACCTAGTTTGTTACATAACGCAAAGCTAATCCGTATTAATAATTGCGTACGTGTTTAGTAGTTGGATCTAAATGGGTGTTTTTGTAATTATGAACCTCACATCTTAACGTGCTTTACTTAACTGGCGGTATGTGTGAATATTTGCATTTACGAATAATAGTAAAGAACGCAGTTTCAAATCTTACAGGGGGTTATTCAATCATGATTTTCATGGACTTCCATTGACTATTATGGACTTGTGAAATTAGGTGTTATTGGTTCAAGACTTTGAGAGAGTCTTACAAAGTCATGTGTTATTGATTCAAGATTTTGTGGGAGTCTTGCAAAGTCATGTGTTATTAGTTCAAGACTTTGAAAGAGTCTTGCACAGTCATATGTTATTGGTTCAAGACTTTGAAAGAGTCTTGCAAAGTCATGTGTTATTGGTTCAAGACTTTGATGGAGTCTTCCAAAGTTATGTGTTATTGGTTCAAGACTTTGATGGAGTCTTCTAAAGTCATGTGCTATTGGTTCAAGACTTTGATGGAGTCTTACAAAGTCATATCATTTGGTTATAGACTTTAAAGTCCATGACTTTGATGGATTTACTTTTTTCATGGACTTTGAAGGACTTTTGTGTACAAATTGGCTTGTATGAAATCCCACAAAAAATAGGTGGGATTGTGGTGGACTTCATATTAATAATTAATATTAAATTAATAAATAATAAATAATAATTAAGATTAATTATTGTGGTGGACATAATAATAATTAATATTAATATTTAATATTTAATATTAATAATATAATTAATAATATAAATAGCTATGATTGATAACTATAAAAATTATTAATCATGACAACTATTATTTATTTATAATCATTACTTATTATTATTAATAATTTATAATAATTATAAATATAAATAATTAATATTAACAAATATAAATTAAACTATTATTGTTATTAATAACTAATAACTAATAAATGGCCACATAGTATAGCTATTACTATGCTGAATGGTACGTGTTAGAGACAATGGCAATAATAAGGATCTCTAGAATTATAACAAATAACATGCTTTTGTTTTTTTTTGTATTGAACATGTTTTGTTGGATGTGAGCTTTGTGTGGTTTATCTTATTGAATTTGATTATTGGAATTTATCTATTTTATAAACATGTTTAATATGCCTCTAGAGTTTATAGAAATTCATGAAGAAGTCTGTCAAAATCTACCACTATAAATAATCTAACCATTCCAATAGTCAGTAGAATCTATGGATTTTGTGATGTTTTGTTGAAATTCATTAATTTTGTTATTACAAAACATCAGGAGTCTGCAAGAATGTGCAGGAGTCTACAAGAGTCTGCAGGAGTCTCCAAGACTCTACGCAGGAGTCTGTCAAAGATCACTTTAAAGAGTCCGTAAAAGTCCATGAAAGTCTGGATTGAATACCCTTGTTAATTGGACTGAATGTTCCTTCACAGTACGTAATTCTCACAAACGAAGGATTGGGGTCTGTTGTTGATAGAGATGTCAACAGATAAGGTTAGAAGCACGTACAATCACACACCCTGTAACATCACAAGTTTATCTACATCACATGCATGCATCTCAATATTTTCCATGAGTTTCAGTTGCAAAATTAGACACAGGGGAATGTTTAGGTCCCACATCCGCCATGCTCAAATGGAATGATTTGTTTCAGTTTGACCATACAAAGAACTATAAAAATAATGCATACGATTGCGTGATCCAACCGACCACGTCAATAGATGGGCTCTTTCTCTCTCTATCTTAATTCTCTCTCTAAATGTAGGGTTAATATTTAGCTAGCATGAGCAAAAGAAGCTAAGTAGGAAGCAACTTGCTGATCTTCATTTTGGCATTTAAAGGGCTTATCACAGATCAATAAGATCATTGCACCACCAATCTCTTTAAGGAACAGGAAAGAAAATGGGTCTCATCTACTTTTTGTTTCAAGACTACCTCTGTATAATAAGAACTCACAGCAACCTTTTCATCCTCCTACTTGTTTTCATTACACCTTTGCTGGTGTTGTTTACTCAGCTTAGAAGGAAGAACAATGAAGGAAGTAGAGGGTCATGGAGGCTGCCTCCAGGTCCAAACAGGCTTCCGCTCATTGGAAACCTGCACCAGCTTGGTGACTTGCCACATCTATCACTACAGAAGCTTTCTTATGAATACGGACCGTTAATGTTTCTTCGACTAGGCTTAGTTCCGACGTTGGTCGTCTCGTCTGCCGATATGGCAAAAGAGATTTTCAGAACTCATGATCTTGTGTTTTCTGGGAGACCCGTATTATATGCTGCGAAGAAGCTCTCTTATGGGTGTGTTGCTATAAGTGTTGCGCCTTATGGTGAGTACTGGAGGGAGGTCAAGAAGATAACAATCTTGGAAATGCTGAGTGCAAAAAGAGTTCGATCCTTTCGGGCTGTGAGGGAAGAAGAGGTGGCCGCTGTGATTGATTTTGTCCGTAAATCTTCTTCTTCTTCTTCTTCAGTTCCCATTAATCTAAGTGAGATGATGCTTTGTCTTGTGAACAATGTGATATGTCGAGTTACTTTTGGTAGAAAATATGAGGGAGTAAGTAATGGCAAGAGTAAATTTCACGGAGTTCTAATAGAAACGCAAGACTTGTTGGCTGGTTTCAGTACTGCAGACTTCTTCCCATGGATGGGCTGGATCCACAAGTTTGATGGACTAGAAGCAAGGCTGGAGAAGAATTTCCGGCAATTGGACGATTTCTATGACAAAGTGATAGATGAACACCTTAATTCCCAGAGGCCCAACCCTGAACTCGAAGACCTTGTTGATGTTCTTCTTAGAATACAGAAAGATCCCAGTCAGGGTACCACCCTAAATAGAGATCAAATTAAAGGGATTCTCACGGTTCGTTGTTTCTCTTATCTTCTATTTTCCTTCTTGTTCTTTACTTCCTCGTCGTAATTTGCTCATTACTTATTCTCCTATCATTACTTATTCTCCTATGGGTTTTACAGGACATGTTCATCGCTGGAAGTGATACGTCTTCTGCCACAATAGTGTGGACAATGACAGAGCTAATTAGGAACCCAACAGTGATGAAAAGGGCACAAGAAGATGTGAGAAGGAACGTCGGAAATAAAGAGGTGGTAGAAGAAAGTGATCTTCCTAAACTGAGTTACTTGAAATTAGTAATAAAGGAGGCAATGAGGCTTCATCCTCCTGCTCCATTACTAGTTCCAAGGGAAACTACAGAGAACTGCACAATTATGGGATACGACATCCCAGCAAAAACGAGAGTGTTCTTTAATGCAAAAGCGATTGCAAAGGACCCGAAGTATTGGGAAAACCCAGAAGTGTTCCAGCCTGAAAGGTTCTTAGATAATAACATCGAATTCAAAGGGCACAACTTTGAGTTGATACCATTTGGGGCTGGAAGGAGAGCTTGCCCTGGTATTAACTTTGCTGTGGTGCTAATTGAGCTTGTTCTTGCTAACCTTCTGCATTGTTTTGACTGGGAATTGCCCCCTGGGCAGAAAAGAGAAGAAGTCGATATGAGAGAAGCGTCTGGGATCACAATGCACAAGAAACTTCCTCTCTGCCTAGTAGCTGATATTGCAAATGTGGGCAAGAATGCATAAAAAAGAAAAAAAAAATCATGGTTTCTTGCTGGTATATATGAATACGATAACATTGAAGATTAAAGACAAAAAAAAACCCGTGATTACCTATTTTCATGTACACTGATTAATATTTAATTAGAGAAGGGGTTCTGAAAGCTCCATTTCATTTGAATTCTGCTGTTGTGTCTCGGTTTGTTGGTATCCTACAAAGTTCAGCCCCAACCATTGCCAGGGCCAGCATACATATCTCTGCCGGTTCCGGGTCCTTGAATCTTCCCGAGTATCGGACTCCTCGAGCAGGTGAGATAGCTCCTCCACTCTCTCCCTCAGCCTTGAAGCCCGCAAATCTGCTAACCTCAGTGACTTCTCAGCTGCATCTCTTGCGGCCATGGCTGCAGCTGCGGTTTCTTCTTTGAATTTGAGCTTTTTCTCTGACTCCGACATAGCTTGTTTCATCTCATCCAATTCCTGCCGGAGGACTGACAACTGCCAGCATTACAATCAAAATTGTTAAAAGCTAACCATGCAAGGCAATCAAGATCTTTATAATAGAAGCCTTACACAGTATATGTGTTTATCATGAAAAATTGAGCTGCACAAATAATAAATAGTGACCAGAATAACAATGCCATAAGATATTTAACTGGTCAGATGTGTTATCTCGGTGGATTATAAAGAATGTTGTAATGGATTGTCAAGCTTTTATTCAATTAAGGACTTCAAAAGAACAAAGTTAGCATTTACGTTTTTCTCTTTTTTTCTTCTTCTTTTTTTTTTTCTTTTTTTTTTTTTTGCTTGTCTTCATTGTGGTTTAACAAAGGCACCTATAGCATGTCCAACGGAATGCCCACCAGCACAAGCTATCCCAGTATGGGTATCTTGAAGGAAGAGATGATTATGCCTGTCATATTAGGCAAACACATCACATGGACCCACCTGAATCCCCATTTCCATTTCAATTCTTTTGACATGTTTTTTAATAAGAATTAAGACCATGCAGCATTGGGTACTCAACACAATGATTGCAAATACAATTTAAGGATTACGTATATGGCCTCATTCTAGAGTAGGGCATCACACACTGTCCTAAAAATGTGTTCCATGATTCCAGACTCCTCAGTTTATGGATATAACTAAGAATTTAAGATGCACTCCAATATCAATGTTATGCTTATGAACCTCAGTAGGTTTCAGCACTTCCTCATTGTGATCGTCGTGATCCACGCAACCCAATAAAGTATAAGACAATATAACTAGGTTAGGAAAAACTTAATAGTTCGGAGAAACATATTTCGAACAATTTTGGGAATCCAGATTCGATACATTGAAATTTAATTAAATGTTCCTCACTGGCAGGACTTCACTGGTAAAGGCAAACCTCATCTGATCTATTCTCTTTGCTTTGATTGAGGTAAAGAATAATCTATTTCGTTTATTGCATGTCCATCAATAGTATTCGAACCAGGGCCGCTGAAGCTTGAGAGAACCAAAATTGGTTCACAATGTCTGGAATGGTTTTGCACCTGAGCAACTACTGAGATGGCTGACATTTTTCTACGTCTGATGGGTGTGACTGCAGGGCAGCTCTGCAATCTAAAGGTTTACCTCGTTTAAAGTAACGGTCAAGATCATTCTGGCAAAATTTGGAAAAGGACACTTCCATCTTATTGCAACCAGGAAACCAAGGGGAACGCAGCTCTATCAGAAATCATTCTGAGCTATGGATCGATAATGGGGAGAAGATAATCTTCTTAATAGATACATGAGGCATGGAAAATTCATCAGCTTACATGCTCACCTCCAGAAGAACCCAAACCACAATGGCAAGGTCAGATTTGAATTTATAACTTGGTAAAAGAAAATATTTTACCCATAGGAACATGGGAAGTCTGTTAGAAGCAGAGTTCATGAACTTTGTCCCCCCATCAAGAATTAAAGAATAAATGTTCCCAGACACCCAAGGTCCGATACTGCATTTTAATTAAAAGAACAAAATTGGGTTTTTTTAAATGCTTTTCCCCAGGTGAAGCTTATCGACAAGAAAAAAATCTAAGACTGTTACTAGCCTATAATGTGAGAAAATACCAATTAGGAGAAAAATTAAATTATTTGAGGATACCTGTGCTACAAACTCTTGTTCAACAGCTCTGCCAGCTGCAGCTTCTTGTTCTGCTGCCACTTTCCATCTTGCAATTTCTTCTTCAGCAGCCGCAATGTCCATCATAAGGTCTTCAACCTTTAAACATAAGTAAGTCAATCAATATATGATGCGATAAAGGATAAATGCCCACTCAGCCTGTAGAAGATAATAGCCCATTAAACCTATAGAATCCACTCATAGGTACCAAGTAGAGATTCTTCTTTCATATAATTTTTTTTCTACTTTTCAACAAGGTATTATCTGATATACTAACAAGAAATGTAAGAAAATACTATCTTTTACTTAAATATGCTTAACCAAGGAACAACAAGGAAAGCATCTTACACTTTCATTTGCCACTCTCTCCTTCTCCTCAAGCTCCTCCATCCGATGCTTTCTTTGGTTGAGCTCCTTGGCTTGAACCTCCACTTGCGCTTTAAGTTGACTTGATTGTACCCTTAATCCAGTAACACAGTACGCAAAAATGAATCATATTATTTCCATAAGGGGTCAAAAGCTCATGCCAATGAAAGATACGCGCCAAATGCAAAAGTTATCACCAGCTTTCATTTCAAATTATTTGCTTCTTTTCTTTTCCTTTATTGGGTGGGTACTCCACCAGTTCATGTGTTTCTGAAAGAACTAATATAAAATTCCATTAACCATACAAGAACAAAGAACTAATGAATTTCTAAGTATTCAAGTTTCAAACCTTCATTCTATCCTTGATTGATCAACTAGAAAAAAGACCTAAGGGGTAACAACAAAAACATGAATTTCTATGTATTCAAGTTTCAAAGCTTCAAAAGAAAGAAAACCTTCATACTATGCTTGATTGATCAACTAGAGAAAAAAGAACTAAGGGGTAACAACAAAAAGGGTCACTCTTTGTTTTAGCAATCATTGGCCATTGCTGGTCCCAAGCCCGGATAAGGAGTATGGTTGAAACTAGTATAAAGTGACTCCTTCACCTAGTTTCTATTGTGGTCCCAAGCTGGATGAAGGAGGAGGGCTCTGTCAGGTTTGTAGCTAGTACAACATATTCACCATATCCTTATGTTAACCCTAAACCATTATTGAACTGAAGAACATGATTTGAAATATAAGTGATAAGGTTCTAGCAATCATGACTCCTTGTTAATATCACATTGATGATAAGATGAGAAAGGTACCTTAGTTCTTCAACAGAATGATGCAGCTCAATGATCTCAAGCTGGGATGCCTTAACAATTTTCTCCAAAGCACCAGCCTACGTAAAAAACATAAAATAAAATAAAAAATAGCTCAAATTGGAAAACACTGTCTTAAACACACAAAGAGATGAAAGTTAAATTTGTGAGAAATATTCAAGCATTGCCAAATGAGAAGTCTTTACCAGAGTATAGACTTCATCCTCCTCTGTCTCCTCCGCAACCAGCTTTCCATGTGAATCCATATTCTCGCCATTTGCATAAAGATTAGCGAACCTGACATCTATCCCTGCCTCTCTTAAACCATTTTCTGCAACTTGTAGGACTTCACTTGTTTTGGCTGAAGGATCCAATTTCATCTTTCTCGATAAAGCACTTCTGAGTAAAGTTCCAATGTGGTTTTTCTCCTTCACCAATCGAGCAACCGTCTCATTTAAATCTTTTGCTTCTTGGCTTTTCTCTTCCATTCTGTCCCTAACTTTTTCCATAGTGATCTTCACCAGCTCAGAAACAGACTCCATCCCAGCCAAAGAAGCACGTAAGTTCTCATCCATATCCATTTGTGGAAGGAACATAGAGTCCGACAATTCTGAGTGATCTGATTGATTAGCATCAACAATATTTATAACACCATATATTTGATCATGGATTTTTGAAATATAATTCAACTGGTCACTCAGTAATGGCCTCTGTGACTCTATCTTTGATTCCATACTCTTCAACTTATAATCGTAGTCATCAACTAGCTGCTTCAGCTCTCCCACTTCCTTCTCTGCCAAATTTAGCTTCTCTTTCATCTCTCTATCCATCTCAGAGATCCTTGTTTCTTTATCAGAAACAGAATTCTCTAAACTCTCTACCTCGGATGCTTTTTTAGCAACCTCCTCCCTCAACCCACTAATAGTTGCTTCAAGCTGGGAAACTTCAATAGCAATCTCATAATTCCGATGTTCCATCTGTTCACGAGCTTCGTTTCTAGACTTTGTTGCTGTATCGAGGTGCTTAAGAAGTTCCTCAACTATCTCATTTGTCCTCTTAATAATTCCATAAGCTACAGCTGGCAACCCAGAGTATTTTTGAGATCTTGGAAGTCCACCAACAGAGAAATTCTTGAAATTACTGACTTTTCCAGAGATCTTCTCAATTCCAGTCACAAGTAACTGAGCAGAGGCTTCAATCTCCGATCTCAACGAGTCTCTTGCCTTAACTACTTCATCAAGTTGTTGGGCACTCTCATCCCTCTGCTTCAGAAGCTCATCTTTCAGTCTTAGAGCTTCTTCTAATTCCCCTGAAATCTTCTCATTCGATCTCAAAGCTTCTTCCTTTTCCCGCAACGCTTCATCTCTCTGCCTCGCACTCTCATCTCTCTTCTTAATTGCCTCATGAGTGAGCGCCTTCAATCGATTGAAAGACACTTGAAGTTCGGATTTCGCCTTTTCCGCAACCTCTCTAGCCTTTCTCTCTCTATCAAGCTCCGCTAGAATCTCGTGAAATCTCTCCACGGAAATACTATCTTGAGAAGGATTATCGAGGACGATCGGGACCGGATCGTCGCCCTCCACATCACTGAGAACGGTGTCAGAATTATCATCACCAGTAGCCATTTCAATTAAGGAACCGCTATTGACGATCAATCAAAATCTCCCCCACCGAATCAATTACGAATTTTCCAATCATCTCCCTATTGGTTTCTTTCCTGGTTTGATCGTAAAATCTCAAAACGAGTCGAAGAGGAAGTTTTTGCAGAAAACATAAACCCTAAAATTCAAATCCGAGCATGGGGAATACCATTATCAAAATATTGTACAGGTATAGTATCAAAACTATAATTAAACAATAAAAATAAGAGTTAATTGAATCTCGAAGAAGGAAATGAGGGCGTACCTGAAGAAGAAGCTCGAGCGGAAGACAGCGAAAGGAAGAAGAAGAAGATGTGCAGCTATTAATCAGATTCACTCTTTCTCTCTCTAAAAACTTTCTCTCTCTTAAAAACTTTAAGAAATAAAAGAAGACGACCGGAAGTTGAGAACATAAACAATGCTTACCTATCTTGGAGGATTTGCAGTCGTTTTACTTGTTTTTAAAATAATATTTTAGTTTACGCCCCGTTTGGTTTCAAACGAAAATGTCAGACTAGTTTTGCAAGGTAAAGAAGGGTTGGGGTGTGCCTTTTTTATTTATATTTTTTTTAAGTAACGCTAGGAAGACCCCCTGAAGGACTGTCTTTCATGTGAGACCCGGAAGAAGATGATCCAAGAGTTGATATTTTGTGAGAATGGTCATCATCTAGATCATCTTTTAGGTGGGATACTTGGAGAATTAAGATTTTTTTTTAAAAAAAAAAATCATGATTTTTAAGCCATAATTTATTAATAAAATTTTCTATTCCCTTGTCATGCCTTCTCCATCTGCATATAAATTTATTCATATAATTATATTTCGAGGTCTTTGTGGGTTCACATAGAGATGATTCAAAGGTTATTTTTTTGGTAGGAATGATGTTTTTACCATTTAGATCATCCTCACAAAAAATTATATCATTCTAAAACTCCTAACCCCAATTCTTTTTTCTAACTTAAACCGCTCATTTTTTTTCATTAATCTTAAACTAACTTTTGATTAGTCTAGAAGTTTTAGATTTTGTGTTTTTATATGAGGATGGTCTAAATGATGTGGAGAACATCCTATACCATTGGATCCTCTCCAATAGCCCTACAAATACCTTGTAAAAGAAATTGTATGAATAAGCTTGAGTGCACTTGCACAATAAGGAGTTTGAAATTTTGGACAACAAAATTGAGATAATAGAACGTTCTAATATATTAGACAACAATATTAGAAATTCTTTCACCACTCAACTGTGCACCTGACAACTAAACACAATGTACTAACACAGATAACAATGTGAGTCATGGCGAAGCAGATTCTCTAACTCCATTTGCATGTGCCATCTATGTGCCCAAGTTTATTTTCGCCATATAGATCATATAGCAATGAGAATAATTTTACAGAATAATTAGTCTTTGATTCGAATCAAATCAACATGAACACATAGAGGACATATGCAAAGAGTCATACCACCACCACCACCACTCAAAGCACGTAGTTAAGTCCAAAATTCTCGATTTGTACATTGTCTTGGCAGAGTGTTATCAAAACAGTAATGTTAGGATTATTGAAAAGCCTACAGAATTTCCTACTAAAGCCACAATCTAAGCTGAATGCATAACACTTTGCGATAGATGCAAATCATGAGGGTATATGAAAAAGAGTTCCACCTTTTCAATAAGAAATTATGTAGAAATTTGTTGTAAGCTTAGAAATTTGTTGTAAACTTAGCATTATCCTTGTCAAAAACTCAAATCAACAAGGAAAAGAAACAAACTCTCTCACTCCTCTTCCTCTCTCAAAAACGATGTGGTGGTCTCCACTTGTCTCTCGAAAGTAACCAACTTTTACGTAAAAAGGAACAAAGTTTTTGGCAGACGAAACTTCCTCGTGCTTACATCTATTATACAATTCAGGACGGGGGGCAAATTTGTCCTTTACATAAGCTATTAAGACAACTTTGTTCCCTCCGTCTCTTCTCCTCCCCTGCCCTCCCCTCTCTCTCCCTGCCCTCTCTACCTCTCTCTCGATCTCAGCCTCCCCCTCTCTNTTCCCTCCGTCTCTTCTCCTCCCCTGCCCTCCCCTCTCTCTCCCTGCCCTCTCTACCTCTCTCTCGATCTCAGCCTCCCCCTCTCTGCGCCCTGCCCTCTCTCTCTCTCTCCGGAGGTTTTGAGCCGTGCCGGAGGCACGGCGATATACCTCGTTAATAAAACAACACAGGATATCTTCTTCCTCACAGTCACCGCTTTACCCCCTTCTTCGGCAGGAATCTGCAAAATCCGCGGTTAATCAAAGGTCTTTCTCTCTCTACTCTCTCTATAACAGTCAATGCGCTTATTAGGTTAAAGTTTGGTATTCAAGTTTTGAAAAATTCGCCTATTAAAGTTAGTCCATTTCCACTGAAATTGCAGTTATTTTGGGAGTTCTGTTTGACTAGAAAACATGCCTACTTGTACATTAGGGTTAACAGATAGTTTGACAAACAAGTCAGGTGGCAAAATCTTGGACAATGTAAAGATAAAAATGCAAAAGTGATACTTTTTTTTATCATTCCACTTCACTTGTTTGTCAAACTTTGGGGAGCCAAGTTTCGATTTTGAAGGAAGGTATGATTTTTAACACTTTGATCTGAAAAAAAAGGGTGTGGATTTCTGTGAATTTGGTAAATCTTCCACACCAGAGAAGTTTGTGTTGCACTGAAATACATCATCATCGTCGTCGTACTATTAAGAATCGTATTTACATTAGAAATAGGTTAACAGTTCTTCAATATCTGCTCTGTTTTTAAACAGTATAAGTAGTCGGTTAGTTTGTTTCAAGATAACACTATTTTGTTCTGCTTATTTCTCATTGTGTTTGATTTGCTTAAGTGAGGGTTTTCAAGAGTTCATTTTGGTGAGAATTGGAGTAGGAGAAGAATCTCTATAGATTGTTGATGGGGGGTAAAAGTTCAAAGTCCGCAGTTTCTAGACGATCTTCGTTTGGGTCTAGTACTTCCTCCAACTATGCATCGGCACCTAGTTATGGACCCCCACATCAAAACAGAGCTCCTCAAGCTGGTGGACATCAGCGGAAGTTGGAGAGCAAGTATTCAAGGATAGCCGATAATTATAATTCTCTAGAAGAGGTTAGCCCATGATTGATCCTTGTGTTTTTATGAAGTGAGATCTTTCATTTGATCGTTTGGTTTATTAGTAGGATTATTAATATTCTACCTATAGGTCTCTGAAGCTCTTATACATGCTGGTCTTGAATCTTCAAATCTCATTGTTGGAATTGATTTCACAAAAAGCAACGAATGGACAGGTTTGTCCTCATCCATCTCGGGGATTTTGTAGAAATTCTCATATGCCCTGCAGTTAATTATACATACTAAACTTATTTTGGAACTTAGGTGCAAGGTCATTCAACCAACGGAGCTTACATCACATTGGAGACACACAAAATCCTTACGAACAAGCAATATCTATTATTGGAAGAACCTTATCTGCTTTTGATGAGGATAACTTAATACCCTGCTTTGGATTTGGAGATGGTATCTACCTACTCATTTGGTCTTTTGGTTACTTATTGTTTAATGTTCTTTTGGATTATGAGGTTCAATTGTATTGTTGTATATTTTCACAGCATCCACGCATGATCAAGATGTCTTCAGCTTCTATTCATATGACAAACTCTGTAGTGGATTTGAGGAAGCATTGACGCGATATAGAGAGATAGTGCCTCATCTAACACTTTCAGGTTGCTTTTCTACTTCTTTTATTACCGTTGTTATTATTAGTTTAAGCAATTCATCGAAGTTTGACCAGTTTGTGTTCCTGGCTCATGTTTTTTATTTTATTGTGGCAGGACCAACATCATTTGCCCCAATCATTGAAATGGCTACTTCTATTGTCCATCAAAGTGGTGGCCAATACCATGTTTTGTTGCTAATTGCTGACGGGCAGGTACTTTCGACTTTCACAAGAGTTTATCTTTGTTCGACAAGTAACTAGTTAACTAGGTACACTGCCTATTCTATTACAGGAAAGGGGAAGGGAAGGGAAGGGAAGTGAATCCTTCATGTCAATCACTGCCTATTCTATTATAGGAATAGCTATGACTATACTGAAGTCTCAACTCTCAACCTTGACATGATGTGTCAAGGAGATAAGTGACATGGCTAGCTTGTCTAGGAACAATGTTTTAGATGAAACTGGTTCTGATGGTAATTGGTGGACAGCACAGGCGGTAAAAGCTTGGCAAAATCATTTCTAAAATAGTACCAAAACTTTGTAATAATAAAAAACACCATTATTAATTGTTCTTATCATGAACAATATTGTTCCATATCTGGCTATGCAAGGATGGATGAAATTTGTAGCTGTTTTGTGGTTTATCCTATTTCAAATTTGACAGTATTCCAGTGCTTATTACAGAATCCATTTGTGGTCACAGGTGACGAGGAGTGTTGATACTGAGAGTGTAAGCCCACAGGAGCAAAATACCGTAGAAGCAATTGTAAAAGCAAGGTTATTTTTTGCTCCTCCACGATCTGCTACTCATATTTTTTTGGTCGATCCAGCCATTTTCTTATAGACATGTTCTTTGCAGCGAGTACCCCTTGTCAATTATTTTAGTTGGAGTGGGGGATGGGCCTTGGGACATGATGAGGGAATTTGACGATAACATCCCTTCTCGTGCCTTTGATAATTTCCAGGTATGCAACTATTGGCATTCGAGTTTGATTGCTTCCCTAGTTCAGTAGCTCTGTGCTTTCATAGTATTTTTAACAAAGGCTTAGTTGGGATTTTTTTCCTGTCCAGTTTGTGAACTTTACAGAAATCATGTCAAAAAATGTGTCTCTCTCCAAAAAAGAGACGGAGTTTGCTCTTGCGGCCTTGATGGAAATCCCTTCCCAGTATAAAGCGACATTAGAACTTAATTTATTGGGGTAATGATTTGTGTTAGGGTTTCTGTGGTCTGTCTTCTCCTACTCCTATTTTGAATTTTTAGCATGGAAATAAGTTTTATTATCTAACTGCCATGTTATCCTCTATCCTGTGCTCATTCAGTTCTAGAAACAAGACAGCTTTAGAAAGGGTTCCTCTTCCTCCACCTCTTTATAGTGCAGCTGCAGCTTCTTTCAGCTCGAAACCCACCCACTCGAGCAGTTTCAAGCAAAGTTCACCTTCCTATCGTTGACCTGAAACACTGTGGACACGTCCCCCACCTTCAAGTTCTGATTTTGATAACAAGGTACGTAGATGAATTTATTTTCACTTTGTTAAAGTTGCAAATCTCATCTAGCTTAGGTTTTTTTTTTTTTTTACAAGATCAATAACTTGATACTAACAGGAATCAGATCCGGATCCAAGCTGTCAACAACAATAAACGTTACTAACTTTTCAAGCTGGCACATGCAAATGTAGCTTAGTTGATCAAGTCTTTTGTGTTGATCTCTGTGTAAGTTCTTGCATCGAATAATTCTGGCAAATATTAGAAGATTATGCACAACTTAGAAGTGTTTAGTATTTCTTATTGATGGTTGATCTTCTAATGTTTGTAATAAATTGGTGATTTTTCTTCTTTTCCTGCGTTATTTATAGCGCTTTCTCTTAGCTTGTTTGTGGTTGTATTACTCTCCTACTTATAATTATACAATTACCCCATCAAAAAAAATTATTATTAACATTTATTGAAGTTTTAAACCGAAAAGATTAAGGTCAAAGAAAACTTTTTTATTCTTAAATTTTGTGAAAATAACAAGATATTGTACGTTGTTTTTACACAAAAAAAACTTGTCCTAACCAGGCAGGTCTTGGTGGTGCACGTATTCTTTCGTTCTTTTTTGACTTAGTGGCAGCGTGCCTTCTACGTGTATGCAATTGCAGACCCTTGTAATGTACTTTTTTTTTTTTTCTTTGTAGTATTGCAATAAATGATTCAATTTTTAACTAGCAAACAAGATATATTTTGTTTTATTCCAAAAAAGCATGAGATTAACCAAAACAAAAAATCAGATAACTCAAGTACCAAAACCGTCAAATTATTTGCAATATTTTGTGATAATCTCTGTTCACAAATGGAATGTTATTAAAGAACTTGACCCTTTGCAGACTTGCAGTGGTTGAATCTTGAATAGAAGTCTTCTTTGTAGCAAAAAAATAAAGTAATCGAATAGTCTACTCAACTATTAATTTGATCATATATAGGACAATTAATATACGACATGCATACGATGAATCCGGCCTATAACTTAATTAAAGGGGTGTATTGAATTTGGATATTTACGGATATTTAAAAATCCACTAAAATGTGCATGGTGGAATTAGACATGCATGGTGGTAAAAGACTCTAATCTAGGAAGCGCAGACACAAACACGGAGTTATATAAAATTAAGACACAAAGTATCCATGCTTCTTAGACTAACTCTAATATTAGTTAGGGGTGGGATTTGGGTTGGGTCAATCCGACCAACCCGAACCCGACCCGGTATTTGGGCAAGCATAGGCAAAGGTTGCTGGGCATTTGGGCAAGTATGAGCATTATTTTGTCAACCCAAAGTTAAATTTGAGCAAGCATGGGCTGAAATAATTGTCAATCTGGACAACCCGTCCAACCCGAGAAACTTATATATAAAGAGTTTAATTAATTTCTAATATGGAATTAATATGGGGATTGAAAAAATATTTTGAATTTTGAAATAGATAAATATATTAAATTACTAATATGGGGTGGAGGTATTAAGACCCAAAAAGAAAACTTTCCACGTGTCTCATTTTATGTAAAGTCAAAAAGATTTTTACTACATAATAACTAAAACTTGAAAGATTATCAAATCATCTTTAATTTATTTATCACGTGAGCAGATCAAATGTCATCTTGTTTGTCTATTAAAACCGTGAAAAAAGTTTTTTTAATTAAATTTGTTATTTATTATTTATTAATATATTTTTTTGTATTAATAAGCTAATCTAATAATTTAAATTTACTGAAACTTGGGCAACCCAAAGAACCTGAGAAACTCACACGGGCTATGCGGTCCCTTACGAGTTTTGTGGGTTCTATGGGCATTCTGGGCATACAGAGGTATAGTGTGGGTAGCATGTCCAAAGCCTCTAACCCGCCCAACCTGTCCGAGTCCCACCCTAATATTAGCTACTTCAACTTTTGGAAACCACACTTTTTGTAGTTTTTTCCTATTTTTATTTTACTAATCAAAATTGTAATCTCATTTTGTAGTAATAGGTTACTTTTGGGTTGAATAAATTCTAAGATTAAATAATTTACAATACTAAATAACATTTAACAACGATATGATAGCAGTTGAAAAAATTAACTTATCTTTAATAACTATCTTTTGTAAGCTTTTACTAATCTTGTTATTTTTTATTTAACAAGGATAAAATTGGGATTCAACAATTAATAGATTATTTTTCTTAATTTTTTTTTATTAGAGATACAATAAATTTGTAAATAAAAATTTCTATTGCACCCTATTTTTCTTTTTATTAACACTCAATTTATTATTACAATCTACTTACACGCATTTGTAGGACAACAATTAGATAATCAAACGTGTGGGGATAATTTCCTCGCCATCTTATCCTTCTAATATATTACACAACAATATATATAAAATTTTGCATATGCCACACACGGTTAGTTGGAAATTTTTTTAAGCTCGAGCTCGGGAAATGAAGATTCGACTCATTGTTTTGGGTGTGAACGACTAATTAATAACAGTGCAGCAGACACTTAATCACAATGTACAAAACAGATCTTGGTGGTATATGATCAGATTTCAAAATGAACATAATGTGAGTCACGGTCTACACTTGTGTACTGAAATCCTATGCTCATTATACCTTACCAGATACCACTTTTACCAGTTACCACCACCACTCAAAAAGCACATAGTTAAATCCAAAACTCCAGACTTGTGCATTGTCCTAGCGTCAATGCGATTGTCGGCCCCTGTTTGCTTGTTCTCTTGGCAGTGTTATCAAAATCTCGATCAGCTTTCTCTCTCTCTCTCTCTCTCCCCTCTTTCTCTCTCTAAAAAATAATGTCTTGTGAAGGTGGTATCCACTTGTCTCTCGAAAGTGACCAACTTTCCGTAAAAAGGACCTAAATTTTTTGCAGACGAAACTTCCTCCCTATCTTCTTCCTCACAGTCACCGCTTTACCCCCTTCTGTGCCAGGAATCTGCAAAATCCGCCGTTAATTAAAGGTCTATCTACTCTCTCTCTCTTTCTCTATCTATAACAGTCATGGAGACCTAATTGCAGAAGGTCTACTTAAAGAAATGCGTTTATTAGGTTAAAGTTTGGTATTTAAGTTTTGAAAAAATTTCGCCTATAAAAAAGTTAGTTCATTTCCGCTGAAATTGCAGTTATTTTGGGAGTTAGGTTTGACTAGAAATCACCACGATCTGGAAGAAATGTTGTTGGATGTCTGGTTTAGTGTTCGAAGGCATTTATGCTAGAGGAGCGAATTTGGGGAGCCTTAAGTGTCGATTTTTAAGGAAGGTAAGATTTTTAACACTTTGATCTGAATTTGGTAAATCTTCCACACCAGAATCGGTAAGAGACGTATCTAATTGTAATTGAGGAGTTTGTGTTGCACTGAAATACATCATCATCGTAATATTAAGAGTCCTATTTACATTAGAAATAGGTTAGCAGCTCAACAGAGTATCTTTTATAAGGGCAGTTTTTTAGGTTGTTGTGAAGAGTCCTTTTGGATTCGTTTTTCTTTAAATTTCTCCAGTTGGGTATTAAATTTTAAACTCACCCAATTCTGGGTTCGTTTGGATTTGGACTGTAATCCAAGTTCTATCTTAGATTGGAAAGCGGGAATTTCGAAGAGTTCTTCAAAGGGTTTGCGTTTCTTTGAAAAGTCTTTCAAGAGCCGCCTTCTTGGTATTCATTTCCTATTTGGAGAAGAAGTTTTAAAGTTACTTATTTTTTTTCCTGAAAATTTTCATTTATTAAAGCAAGAACCTTTTGTAGTAGCCAAGTGAAACGAATGCTTTAAGTTTTGGTGCTTCGATATCTGCTCTGTTTTTAGAGATTCTGAATTTTAAAGCTGTATTCGTGTTTCCCTTTGTTTCTCATTGTGTTTGATTTGCTTGTTTGGTGTTGGTTCAGTCGTTTCAGTGAATTATTTGTGAAGGATAAAAGTTCGATACATACCCTATCTTACCTGGGAGTAGGAGAATCTCTGTACATTGTTGATGGGGGGTAAAAGTTCAAAGTCGGCAGTTTCTAGACGATCTTCATTTGGGTCTAGTACTTCTTCGTGGAGTAATCAAGGTTATCCACAATCACCATATGTTTCACATGACCAAAATTATGCTCCTCCTCCGCACAATCATGCATCAGCACCGAGTTATGCACCTCCACCTCAAAACAGAGCCCCTCAAGCTGGTGGACCTCAGCGGAAGTTGGAGAGGAAGTATTCAAGGATAGCCGATAATTATAATTCTCTAGAAGAGGTAAGCCGTGATTGATCATTGCTTTTGTCTTCTATCCAGTGAGATCTTACATTTGACATGTGGTTTATAGTAGGATTATTAATATTCTTAAAGCAGCTAGTAAATGCAATCACCCTGATTAAATCTGTGGAGCGTTTGAAGGTCTCCCACACTTCGAGACAATTTTTTCTGTTGTTTCCGGAGATACGTAATAGTGGAGTTAGCTTCCTCCATCATGGTCCTTGGGACTCCTGATACAATTTTATTAGTGTCTATTTTAACAGTTCTTAGATGATGATTTTTTTGAAGGCAGTGGGTCAAAAAGTAATGGTGCGGTTTTCCAAAGCCATCATAGCAGTTCCTCCTTGAAAAAATGATGCTATTGTATTATAATCATGTCTCTCTAATCGCATGGCTTACGCCAGTAGTATGTATTTGAATTATATTGATAAATTAGATATATTAGAAGGATTATATATTCAGAAGAAGTACTTGCTGTCTTCGCTCATAGTGGTTACAAAATGTTCATCTATCTGTCATTGATTTTTGATTGAATAAGTAATACACTTTCTAATATTTATCCAAAAAATAGTACTACACTTTCGAATTATACTTTTCCAGTTCTTCTGTTGAATTTGTGGATTGTTTTACCTGGTGGTGCTTTACCAGTGAATAGTGACTTTAGGTACTGATCTTGTATTAATTAATAAAGATGACTGACAGTGTTCTACCTACAGGTCACTGAAGCTCTTGCACGTGCTGGTCTCGAATCTTCTAATCTCATTGTTGGTATTGATTTCACAAAAAGCAACGAATGGACAGGTTTGTCCTCAACTAGGATTTTGTAGAAATTTTCATATGCCCTGCAGTTATACATACTAAACTTACTTTGAAACTTAGGTGCAAGGTCATTCAACCGACGGAGCTTACATCACATTGGAGACACACAAAATCCCTATGAACAAGCAATATCTATTATTGGAAGAACCTTATCTGCTTTTGATGAGGATAACTTAATACCCTGCTTTGGATTTGGAGATGGTATCTACTCATTTTGGTCTGTTGGCTACTTCTTTAATGTTCTTTTGGATTATGAGGTTCAAATGTATTGTTATATTTCACAGCATCCACGCATGATCAAGATGTCTTCAGCTTCTATCTTGATGAGAAACTCTGTAGTGGATTTGAGGAAGCATTGACGCGATATAGAGAGATAGTGCCTCATTTAAAACTGGCAGGTTGCTTTTCTACATCATTTATTGCCGTTGTTATTACTATTTTAAGCAATTTATCGAAGTTTGACCAGTTTGTGTTCTGGCTCATGTTTTTTATTTTATTGCGGCAGGACCGACATCATTTGCCCCAATCATTGAAATGGCTACTACTATTGTCCATCAAAGTGGTGGCCAATACCATGTTTTGTTGATAATTGCTGATGGGCAGGTACTTTTGACTTTCACAAGATTTTATCTTTGTTCGATAAGTAACTAGTTATGAAAGTAGAAAAGCGTCAAGGCATTTCCAGAACTGTTGGTCAGACCAAAGACCAGTTTTACCATAAAAGAAAAAAAATACATATAAGTTTTATAGTTAACTAGTTATACTAAGCACTGGATGTCCTAGTAACGATCACAGTGAGGCATTCACGTCTTACACTGCCTATTCTATTACAGGAATGGGGAAGGGAAGTGCATCCTTCATGTCATTCACTGCCTATTCTATTACAGGAATAGCTGTGCAAGACTGTACTGAAGTTTCAACTCTCAACCTTGACAGATGTGTCAAGGAGATGAGTGACATGGCTAGCTCGTCTAGGAAGCATGTTATTCATATTTTCTATGTTAAGAATCTCACAGAGCAAAGGAGAAATAAAGATGAAACTGGTTGCTGATGCTAACTGGCGGACAGCACAGAGCGGTAAAAGCTCGGCAAAGTCATCTCTAATTAATAGTACAAAAACTTCGTAAATAATAAAAAACACCATCATTGTTCTTATCGTGAACAATATTGTTCCATATCTGGCTATGCAAGGATGGATGAAATTTGTAGCTGTTTTCTGGTTTATCCTATTTCAAATTTGACAGTATTCAAGTGCTTCTTACAGAATCCATTTGTGGTCACAGGTGACGAGGAGTGTTGATACTGAGCTTGGCAATCTAAGCCCACAGGAGCAAAAGACCGTAGAAGCAATTGTAAAAGCAAGGTTATTTTTTGCTCCTTCACCATCTGCTACTCTGTTTTTTTTTTTTTGGTCTAGCCATTTTCTTATAGACATGTTCTTTGCAGCGAGTACCCCTTGTCAATTATTTTAGTTGGAGTGGGGGATGGGCCTTGGGACATGATGAGGGAATTTGACGATAACATCCCTTCTCGTGTCTTTGATAATTTCCAGGTATGCAACTGTTGGCATTCGAGTTCAATTGCTGCTCTAGTTCAGTAGCTCTGTTTTCATAGTATTTTTAACAAAGGCTTAGCTGGGATTTTTTTTCCTGTTCAGTTTGTGAACTTTACAGAAATCATGTCAAAAAATGTGCCTGTCTCCAAAAAAGAGACGGAGTTTGCTCTTTCGGCCTTGATGGAAATCCCTTCCCAGTATAAAGCAACATTAGAACTTAATTTATTGGGGTAATGATGAATCCTACTTGTGTTAGGGTTTCTGTGGTCTGTCTTCGCCTTCTCCTATTTTGAATTCTTAGCATGGAAATAAGTTTTGGACTTGAACATTATCTAACTGCTATGTTATCCTCTATCCTGTGGTCAAGCAGTTCTAGGAACAAGACAGCTTTAGTAAGGGTTCCTCTTCCTCCACCTCTTTATAGTGCAGCTGCAGCTTCTTTCAGCTCGAAATCCACCCACTCGAGCAGTTTCAAGCAAAGTTCACCTTCCTATCGTGGACCTGAAACATCTGTTGGCACGGCCCCGCCGTCAAGTTCTGATTTTGATAACAAGGTATGTAGATGATCTTTTTCTTTTCATTTCCATCCTTTTTTTTTTCTTTTCTTTTTTGAATTCTGCTCTACACTGCTCTCGAATATTAGGCATCATTTTCATAGTAATACTATATGCTGTGTCCCAACATCTTAACCTACTGGAACTCGTCTTTACTGCTTGTGCTTCATTTTTTTTTTTTCTTAAAAGAAGATGTAGGATTATTGTTTTTATGTATTGTAACTCCCCGAATCCCAAAACACAGCTTGGCTCCATTAGTTTGAAACCCGTACGTTTAAAAGAATTGAAGTAAAACTAGATTTAGAGTAAACTTGAAAAATTCTTGAAGAAAGATTTACAAATCTAAAACCTAAACTTTTAAGTTCATAGTGTTGCTCATATCGTGCCAAAGTCTCTCTTAGGCACATTTTTTCTTATTTAGAAGTTTGAGTAATTTAATACTTAATAGTATCCATCAAATGTTGGTTAGACAACTAATTTAGTGGCTAAATATTTCTCACGAATCCCTGACAGGTCTGTCCAATTTGCATCACCGACCCGAAGGATATGGCTTTTGGCTGTGGACATCAGGTGGAATTTCTCGACCTTGAAACTCTTTTAGATAGCCTTCGTTTATTGTTTTCTCCTCAATTTGTTTCTTCTTCTTCTTCTTCTTCTTCTTCTTCTTCTCTTTTTCCCTCTAAATTTCTTTGTTCCCTGTTTTAGTGGGTAAAACCAACTCTATACTTGCTACATTTTGAATGGCAAGGTTGAGGAACAAGGGAAGAAGTGATAAGCTTACATAATAGGAGTTGGTTTGTTTGTTTCTCTCTTTGCAGACGTGCTGTGTCTGCGGAGAAGACCTTCAGTTATGCCCTATTTGCCGGACACCTATCCAAACCAGAATAAAGCTCTATTGAACGTAGTACCTTATTTTATTTTATTTTTGTCTAAAATTGCTCGTAGCTGAAGCTTAAAAAAGATGTCAAAGTTTCATGCAATTCATTCTATAATTGGATTGACGGCTCCGCTGGCGTCCTTGGCTGAACGCGCTCTATCCATGAAACTTAGTCGAATGAATGGCGAAGTTACCCAAGAAAATCTGATGATGACTCATTGTACATAAGTTAGTACATCTATTTGCTTGGTCTCAGAGGTTCATGTGTTTAGTCTCTTGACAGCATTTGTACATGTTCCATGTCATCTCTCTTGCATCATCTTTTTATTTATTATTCAGGTGTAATTCCTTTCTGTGAGAAAAACATCCACATTATCTAAGTCGTAAATGGAACTTGTACATCTTCAGACCCTGTGATACTTCTTCTTGTCATCATCATATCATTAGTATCATTTTGATCTACACTTTGGAAGCCACTGAATTTTTCTGATAATCTGAAAATATGAAGGCTTCCAAAAATAATTTGGACCTGTTAATTGGTGGACTGTCACCCTTAAACACATTTAAATGTTAATCATAATAAACTCTATGAAAAAGCAAAATGGCAAAGTTCTGTGAGGAAGAAGTCAATGAATGCTACGGTTTAATTACACAATCAATCAAAGAAACCAGACTCGCCCAACCAACACCATCACTTAGTTACCAGCACTTGCCTACAAATTCCAACCAATGATTTTGAGGCTCTTTTCCTCGTGTAAATGATCTAAGGGTTGTGACTACTTATTATGTAGATCATTGTTATTGAAAATTGCATCATTCTAGTACTTCCTTGTTTTTAATCCAAATTTTGAGTCACATAGTCGTTTGTATCTTTTTTATTATTTTTTAAAGTCCACGACGATATCCATTGATTAATGGAAAGTTTCATGAAAGAGCATTTTAATGAAGTGAGGAAGACGTGGGAGGCTGCATCTTCTTCACTGAGGAACTCTAATAAAGCAACTCACGAGAAGTCACTGGCTTCGGCCTTAAGGTGCAGCTTGCAGAGGCGGAGCAGGAGGTGGAGCAGGTGAGATTAGAGGTCATTCAGCATCGCCTGACTGTTTCTGAGGACCTAGTGGCAAGTGAGCAATATATGTCCTTTCCCAAAACTTTTCTACAGGGTGCCTTTTAAGTTATTCGAACCCACTATATGTTCTTTTCTTTTCTTTTTTAGGTGTTGACATTGTACATATATAGTAGTACAATCATCTGCTTTGCTTTTTCTCTCGGAGGTTCATGTGGTTTGTAGTCTCTTAACAGAATTTTGAACATGATCCATTTCATTTGATCTCTCTTGCATCAGCTTTTATTTGTTATTCAGGTGTACGTAAACAATTGTGAAGGCTTTGTAAATGGAACTTGTAGTACATCTGCTGACTTGGATGATAATTGGTTTCTTTACAATCATCATCAGTATTGTTTGCATCCTTTTTAGGTTAAGAAGTGGATGAATATGATGGATGCAATTTGAACCATTCTCAAAAAACAAATGTTGGGTGTAATAAGATAACCAAACTGGTGATGGTGATGGTGGTGGTGTGGGACCAAATGATCATTTGCTATTGAGCCCCTATGAAAGTTAAATTATACCCATACACAACTTTTTACTTGTTACACTTTACCATTTTTTTTTCACTCCCCTTACAACAGCCAGCGGGGCCATACCTAACATAAATCTCACTTGGGACCGTTCAAGACGGACCAAGTACCCATGTTACTTGGGTCTATAAAATTGGACTCCCAACCATGATCGGTGGTGGGTTTACAAAATTGAACAATGGGTGCTGTAGTGAAACTGGTCGCAAGGGATGTTAGATCAGCTATATTAAAATTACCATCTCCATAGGTCCGTTTGATATCCAAAAACTCCCCAACAAAATCACAATACATATCAAAGTGGATTTCGGACTTGTTTACGGCTTCAATCAATACGGTTTCAACAGATCTGATGCGAATTTCGCTATGTTGGTCCCACATTTAGACGGCCCTGATCGACAAACACGTCTAGGTTGCAGAGAAGAATGAGTACTCCCGTCCCAAGAAATCATGACAATTGATATAAACGACTATAACTACAAAAAAACGCAAAACACATTACCTACCTTTCAAAATAGACGTTAGAGAATTTGAGATGCAAGAAACAACACTGCCCCAACAACCCCAAAACAACATTAACAAAAATCATAAAAACAACAAAGTAGATAGAGCTGCATCTCTATTGAAAACATGTTCCTCTCTCTCTCAACTCAAACAAATTCATGCCCACATTTTCAGATCACTTCTCCATCAAAACAACTCCTTAGCTTCCACTCTTGTCTCTCTCTACACTTCTCTCTCTTTCTCTCACTATACTCACCTCGTCTTCTCTTCTGTCTCAAACCCAAACCTCTCTCTCTTCAACCACACCATTAGAGCTTTCTCCAAAAACCCATCTCTTTGCATTCAATCCCTCCATCTCTACCTTCAAATGCTTCGTAGACGAATCAAACCTGATAATTACACCTACCCTTTTCTCCTTAACTCATGTGCCTCTTTATCAGTTCTTGATCAAGGAATTGAGATCCATGGTCGTGTTATTAGAACTGGGTTCGGGTCTTATATTCCTGTTTCGAATGCATTGATAGATATGTATGGAAAATGTAGTTTGGTGGATTTTTCATACAGGGTATTTGATAAAATGCCTGAAAGAGATGTTGTTTCTTATAACGCTCTCTTAGGGGCTCATGCAAGGCTTGGGGAAGACATGTCCCAGGCGCAGAGAGTGTTCGATCAAATGCCCCTTAGAAATGTAATATCTTGGAATGCGATGATTGTTGGGTATGTAAACGGTAGTGATTTGGATTCGGCTCGTTGGGTCTTTGATAAGATGCCTGAAAGAAATGTTGTTTCTTGGACGACAATGCTAGTTGGATATACTAAAAATGGATTTGTAGACTCAGCGAGGGTTCTGTTTGATTCAATGCCGGAAAGAAATTTGGTTTCTTGGACAGCAATGATTACTGGGTATGCACAGAACGGACGACCCAATGAAGCGTTGGAACTTTTTCGTGGAATGGAAAAAGCACGGATAAAACCGGATGCTGTAACAATGACTGGTGTGATTTCTGCTTCAGCACAGTTAGGTGGCCTAGAATTGGCAAATTGGATTGGTTCTTATGTGGATAGAGAAAGAATTGAGCGGAATGATAAAGTCCTTACTGCATTAATCGATATGCACGCGAAATGTGGAAACATGGAAGAAGCGTGCCGGTTGTTCAAGGAGATACCTTGTCCAGATGTATTCTCTTACAGTGCACTTATCACAGGTCTTGCTTCTCATGGACATGGTTTTAGAGCTCTCGAAATGTTCCATGAAATGCAAGAGAAAGGAATTGAACCAGATAACATCACGTTCGTTGGGGTATTAACGGCATGTAGCCATACAGGACTCGTCGAGGATGGTTTGAGATTTTGGGAAAGAATGGTTGAAGATTATAAGATTGAGCCTGGTGCTGATCACTATGCTTGCATTATTGATATGCTTGGACGTGCTGGGAGACTCAATGAAGCTCATGAAATGGTCAAGAGCATGCCAATGGGACCTCACCCTGGAGCTTTGGGTGCTCTTCTTGCGGCATGTAGAACATATGGAAATGTTGAAATCGCAGAATGCATTGCAAAGCCACTTATAAAGTTGGAGCCAGAGAATACTGGGAATTATATGCTTCTCGCCAGTATCTATGCTTCTGAGGAACGCTGGGATGATGCTGCAAAAGTGCGAGCCGCGATGAAGGAGAAAAAGGTCAATAAACTTCCTGGATGCAGTTGGTTTGAAGTTGATGGTACGGTTCATGGTCATGGATTTCTAGTGAAAAGATGAATTATGAACAAACTCTCTGAACACTTGAATCAAAAAGAGTAAATTGGCATTGCTTCACTCTATAACTATGACAGATCCAGTTATGTTGATATTGGATTGTGATTACACTGCATACCTGCAAAACCTGTTCAGTGAATGGATGGAATAGTGACAGACAAAAATGGACCAAGGTTGCATTCCAAATCATTCTCAAAGAAGAATTGTAAAGAATGGATAAAAAAAGGAGAAGAAGTAAGAACCATAAGTAAATGGAAGGAAGGAGGCGCTAGAAGCACACTCATTCAGAATGGCAAAATGGAGTGAAAGAATCAATAATTGATGCAATGGAGCATTGAGTTCTTCCAACTAAATTCTCAGAAGAGACAGAAAGCTTCTGAGGCAATCCTTTAATCCAACACCTGATCAGTTCATTGTAATCATAAATTATCTTGGCTTTATCCATTATAGCTCCCCTTGACCTCAAGTTTTGACACTATTTCACTCCTTTTTCTGTACTGTAACGGTTAAAGAAAACTGATAAAGCTGATGGCAGAAATAAACTTGTAGGTCTGGTATTTCTCTTTCTTTCATAGATAAAGAAATTATTAAACAAAATGTAACAAAAAAGAACCAAAAAAAAAAAGATACAGAAAAAGGATAGCCACTTGGACAAGAAACACAACTTAATGTTACATTTGTGAAATACATTTCCTCCAAACTCTTATAGTACAATAAGCAGTTCAGTTTAATTTGAATCATTACCTGTAATATCTATTCGACTGATGATAGGAATTCGACTGAGGATAGTAATGATCTTCAGCAGGCACACACATTTCTGACAACAAAGATGTTTGCAGCTGCCATCCTTCTGGTTCCTGAAGGAATTGTTTTGTGTTGATGTAAGTCTTGATATTCATGATGACTGGATTCAGCTTTGGATCTTTTCGTGCTTCTAACGCATCCAAAAAGTGCTGGGAGATGACATTCAGAATCTTCATGAACTGAGATTTATATTTCCTGAAGAGGGCAAAACCTGCCATCTGGAAAACACAGGATCAAGATGACTTCTTGTAAATTGTACAAACCTTGTATTAGAATCAAAGGAGAGTAGTTCTGGAGTGCAATTTTGTTAACCCACGTTTAACATGGGACACCAAGCCCACACCATGTGTGATTGTTGAGGACTTTAAACAGTCAACACCACCTTCCTACTGACCATTCTTGAATTTTTAGGTCTCCAAAACCACATGGTGTGGTCTTTCTAACCCACGTGTAATGTGGGTCAACAATATCAAACTCGTAGTTCGGGAATCAACTTACTTGCAAGAAGGCCTGTAGAGCAACTGCGGTGTATATGTTGGCAGGGAGTGCCTTCAAGAACCTTGCAAGCCATGCCCAGCCTTCCTTTAGACCATGTAGGTTTTGGATACCATTAATTTCCGTCTGCCACAATAAACAACATGGTTTCTTTAGTTATATAAGATTGATAAACACAAAAAGAAGAGTTCTAAATAAGAGGTCGTTTGATTGCTTGAACATAAATATAGGACAAAACGACATTTGATTATATTACAACATTTACCCACAAGTTTAGCATCATAATAGAGAATGGCGGTGACCAACCTGAACTAGCGCGCCATAGAGTTTCATATAGGATCTCACTCCTTCCAAATAACTTTCAGGGCTTTCAATCTTCCCATCTTCTTCCCGGTAACCCATCATTTTGTAGTAAGCTTCTTTGGATAATGCGGACTGAAATAGCAGAAAAGAACAGCAAAACACTTCTAAATTTCAGGCCACCGAAAAATTAACCATTGAAGAGACGACAGATCATATGCACAACTGCTCTTTCTGATATCTTTTTGGAATTGAAACATGTCAATTCAGTTTTGGTTTCAACAATCAACATCTTTCTCAGGTAGTGCATAACTCGTTATCAACTCAGAACCTGTCCGTTTCTGGGCAGTTGAAAAACAGGTCAATGAGCAATGTCCAACAAGTGAGTTCACCTAATATAACCATATTTAAGAGGACTTTCATGCCATGCAACTCCAAAAAATTCAGCCATTTTTGGATAAACCAAACAGGAAAAAGTTACTAGCAGAGAATAAATTGTAGGTCCAGTTTAGCTAAGTATAGTTGTACTCAGCCAATTTATATAATACAAGTATTTGTTCATCAGATATTATCATTGAAACATGCCTACACTAATAAGGATAGCCTCTGGCTAAGCAAAGAAACGGACTCACCTTTGAGTAAACTACATGCTTCGGAACAGTGTATATACAAGCTCTATGGAACTCTGCAAGAAGAAGATCCATCGCAAATGGAACCTGATTCACAAACAAAAAAGTTAATAGAAGATATAAGATTCCCCCGACTACAACAGAACGATTGGAGCTTTTTCTTTCATTTCTGGGTAATACAAAACCATGAAGTTTCACTTTGATTTTCATTTCAATTATATCTATTAAACTTAATAAAATGTAGGAGCATGAAAAATCAAAATATCCTTTGAATAAAAAGAATACCCGAGAAGTAACAAGAACAATGACATGGCCACAAGCAAATGCAGTACTGTTAAAGTTTGCACTCTGTGTTGAGCATTGAGACACAACCTGTGAGATGGGAATAGGGAACATGGTCACTAATTAAGTAACAGATTTACGCAACTAATGTAAAGGACGAACGGGAAAAAGAAATGACAGTCTTAACCTACTGATATAATTGACATAAAGCTATTTCTCAGCATGTTTTACACATCAAGGTATTATCCATATTTTCTCTTGGTATACAAGTTACAACAAGGTATTCTCAGAAGTAGAAACCAAATATATATTGGGAACCCATACCAAAGTAGCCTCTCACAGAACCATAAAATAGTATGTTTCCTGACAAGCAATGCATAATACCTTCTTTGCAAACATAGCAACACTGATAGATTGGGGACACTGAGGATCGTTAATAATTTTAATCAGTTCACTCGCTTTTGCTCTGCAAAATAGAGATTAGAAGTGATGGTCAATTGATCAAATTTATAGTACTTGTATGTCATATAATAATAACAAACTGGAGTCATTCAAGCAAAAGACTTTTGGTCTGGAAAGTGGAATATGAGAAAATTTAAAGGTCGGTTTAACTGAGACAGTAGTGCTAAAAAAAAAAAAAAAAGAATTCACCAACCTGACATTCTCTCTGTTCCCAGCTATTTGCTTTATACGACGGGTAATTTGCAGCTCATAGCTACGAAAATCCTGCAAAAAATGGAAATTTTATGACCAGAAGATACCAGAAATAATTTGGCAGTAAACAGGAACATAATATGGCATAAGACCAACTTTCAAGAATAGAAAAAATAGGATATGCAATAATAGAGAGTAAAACTTTATATTGAATCAAAGCAAGCCAAATAGCAACTGCCTACTTTTTACAAGGGACTAAATTGCACCACATTCTATTTTTCCTGGGCTGTCCTACTTATCAAAACAAAGCTTTGGAAAATCATCAATTTTAATGCTCAGGCATGCTAGTACTCTATGAGTTAAATATTAAAATTTGAAAAAATAATAATAATATAAAATACACTGTTAATAAATGCAAGGAAACAACTATGACAACAAGATACAAGTAATGTACATCAGTAAAGCAAAAGAACCTGGAAAAGTGGCAACATAACATTAACAGGGATGACTCACCTTATTGGAACTCAATCTCAAAGCCTGGTTTCTTTCATCAAATTCCTTCAACTTTTGTAGTCTTTCTGCCTCTATTCGTAGAGCACTTTCTGCAGCCCTAACCATACTACCTGTAATGATATTATGGACTTTTAGCCTTAAATGTGTCTGAAAACAAACTTAAGGACATGGCTAGTTTATGAAACTTCACAATCCATTTTAAAAGGTACCAGATATTGAAACTACATGAACCAAGAGCACGATACTGAAATAAATGAAAACATACACAGATAAAAAGATTGAAATGATTGGACTTCAAAATGGAAGAAAATTGAATAATAAAGATTATTTTAATCACAAAGAAAGACAAGTCCCTAAGCACCTACAGTACCTGCTGGTTGCAAGTTATTCATTCCAGATTCCTTCTGTTCACCTCTATCTTTTACTTCTTTTAGTGATTCTGCATTGGCTTCTGCCACTTCACCAGAAACCCTTTTCGTACTTTCTAAAGCTTCCCTTTCTGCAGCTTCTTTAGCTGCCCGACTTTCTGCTTCCAAAGCTGCTTTATGTGCTTCTTCAGCCCTCTTTCTTGCAGCCTGCACCTCAACAATAAAAATAATTGTTCAATACCTACAGAAACATTATCCCAAATCCATCCACAGAGGTTTCTTCATAAAACAGAACACAGTTATCTTAATGTGGTTCTCATGAGTTCTGACAAAAAAAAAAGGATGATGATATCAAATGCTAGGAAAAACATCCCAGCTGACAAATGAATTGACAAAAGGATTATCTAGAAAGGAAGATATATTTCTTCCAGCAAGAATAATGCTTCTGGGAAAGAGATTGCTAATACTACAACCAGAAATTATAAGCAAAAGTAATGTCAAAGACAACTAACCTCTGCTTCTGCTTTAGCTTTTTCTTGGCGAGCCTTTTCTTCCTGGAGAGATTTTTCCTTTCTTTTGGCCTCCTCAAAAGCTGCTGCATCATTTCTTATTCTCCGTTCTTCAATTTGGGATCGATGCTCATGATTCCTTTGGACTGCAATCAAGTGGTTATCCAGTGCTTCCGCACTAGAGTAGTGACAAGAAAATGACAGAAAAAATGTGTTGGAACTTGGAATAAAAGTGAACTATTTTATCCAATTCTTTAACAACCTAAGCATCAAGGGACAACAGACCTGCATATAATATCTAAGTCCTCAAGTTATAACCAGATGATCATCAGTCATCACATATATGCAGAAGAAATTTTCAAGAAACATCAATAAATATTAAACCACAATGAGGCAACTTATATGATATATGTCCTCAATTACACTAAAACTACATCTAAAACACATGGGATAAAACCCATTATTTGAGTATGGCAATCAAGACATGCCATTTGAATACCCCTAAATAGTAATCTATATTAGTTAAAATGCAACATTCACATTTTATTCCTTTAAAGTAGAAAATCAATTTCATTTGACTAGTTATAGGAGCCACAATATGCAAAAATTAGTTTTTCTTATCTATACTATTAAGTTTGTGGGCTTCCAGCTCAAAACCAATTGGCAATGAGTGGTGTGACCCAGGATCATTATATATTGAGTTTGCTAGCCTCTCATATCCCATGTGGGACTATTCTCATCATATACCAACATATAAAGCCTAGAGGGGTTCTAGACTGTTATTCTGTAGGAAGCCGAGAGGGATCCTACACAGCTATTTCATCGGAGCCATGGTCTCCAACACAATTTAAGAAAAATATCGTTTTCCTAGTTAAAATATTTCAGAGGTAAGCAAATAAAGGGTTCTTTAATGTTTAGTTTTAATGCAGGCACACCATCAACTTCTTGCAATTGTTTGTTTTCATACTGGATTGGAAACAATAATTCTGGTTTTACCAATCCATATCTCTCATAGCGTTAGAATGTAGCACTCTTACCATGAAACAACATTTCTACGTTTGATTTCTGTGTGAGCAAGACCATTATGTCTACCAGTGGTGCAGAAGGGACAAAGAAGTTGAGCTTATTGCTAGTGTATACTGGTGCATTCTGTGTTCTAGTTATGATGCCTTCAGTAATGCCAACTTTCCAATGAAACCTACACAAAAGTGTTTTTATGTTGTGCCCAGGATTATTCAGACAATCATTTGTAGGACTCCTTCATTATGAACATGCAAGCATGGTTATCATTGTTAAGACACAAGATCAATGAAGCAACTAATTAATAATAATATAACAGCATTGTATACTTTTTGAATAAACAGGTAACAAGATTGTTGGGCCAGTATGGACAAAATCAGTAGAACTGGTGTAATCAACCGAAAGGGTGGGTTAATATTCAACCTCACTCCAAGAGCACATATTGCTAACAGAGACAAAAGACAAAGAAATCTTACATTTTGCGGCAATACTGTGTATCTAGTTTTCTGTCTAGCTCCCGTCTAGCTTTTGTATATTTCTCAACCTTGACGAGTGCAGAAGTTGACATCTCATTTGCATTCATCAACTCTGTCTCCAACAAAGATATTTTGCTCCTGATTTCCTCCTAAGGAAACAGAAAAAGGGGGTTCAAAACAAAATAAGATTTAGGATTAACCATGCTATTCAGTTTAAACCCGTGAGAAATTAAGCAAATGAAAAACCAAATAAATATGACAACACACACCTTAATCCCTTGCTGGTGTTCATAGTCCAATTCAGATAAAACACCGTCCAGTAATCCTACTTGACCCATCAACTGGATGCGACTTTCTTCAAGGGCTAAGTCATCCTCAGAGCTATCGGAGTCACTGAAAGGAAGTAATCAATGAGGACATAATTGGCACAATTTTCTTTAACTTTTATAAAGGTAATCAAACAAATGCACATCAGATCACTAGGATTAACTAAGAAAGCAGATATTTGAGAAAACTATCGTGGTTGAGAATAGGAATACTAGTAAGTTGGTATATTTTAATTCCCAATAGAAAATTATACATAAATTAAACATGAATGATCAGATTCAAGCATGAATTCACAACAATGCAGTTATTTAAGAGAATAGTACGAAAATCCATCAATGAAAAGATTATAGCTCGTGATATTACCGTGCTATATGAGCAATAAATTTTATAACTCTTTCAAATTCATGACCAATCAATTAAACATTATCTTGATAAAAATTAGATATACCTTAGGTATAGTTCAGCACAAGAGAATCGTCTGCCTATAACCAAACGACGATCCTCAATTTCTTCTTCGTCGTCACTGTCCATATCTTCCATCTCATCATCAGATACCCGCATTACAAAAGCTCTCTGACTCCTATTAACCCCCTTCATGTTGGGAAATTCTCTGAGCAGAAGTTACAAGAATATTACCAATAAAAAAAATAAAAATAAAAAGTAATATAAAAAAGAGGTAAATTTCGACACCAAAACTAGCATTAGATAATTTTTTTGATAAGAGCATTAAATAATTGCATTGAGACAGAGTTTAAAAAAAAAAAGAAAAAAAAGAAAGAAGAGGGAATAACGATTTATACCGAAGTTGTTTTTTAGTAAAAGGTACAATAGGAGCTGTGGAAGAGCCATGGAGTTTGAGTTCTAAGGAATTTAGCTCCGATACGAGAGAATCCAAATTCCAGTTTGGTTCAGGATCTGCTGTTATTCCATCAACAAATTTGGGACAAGGAAGTTCCAATTTAATAACTCCCCTGAAAACAAGAGAGAACAACCAAAACCAGAGTTTCAGAAACCGGAAAAATAACTCTCAAGAAAATCAAACGAAATACATGAAAGACCAACAACATCAAATTGAAAGTTTAACTTACATCTTTTAGAAGAACACTTTAAAGTGCAATGCTGATTATGTCTTCAGACAAAACCTAAAATTGTAGTTGAGAAAGCCCTAGATTCGTGTTCAAAGCGAAGCCAGGTCTCTTTCGTTTTTCGGAATGAGCAGAGTTATATAATCCCGCTAATCGACCGTTTGAAGAGTGCGTTCAGCTTAAGCAATTGTAAATACTAACCTGTGCACTAGATTTCCGAAATGGTAAGAACTAAACTATAAAACAAGCACCTGCAGGCAATTTGCACAACAGGGCTGTTTGGACCGACCACTTCACAGAAGTGGTGGCCGATGCTTACGTGGCTTTGAGTGCGTCCCACTGCTATGGAGGTTGGAAACCCCTTCAAAATATTTTTGGGAGGAAAAAATGGTGGGTCCCACCTGCCACCTAAGCATCAGACACCATTTTTGTAAACAGTAATGCTAGGTTGCCTGCACAGATGACTGCAAGCCTTACTGCCTATGATGTGTCATTGATCTGGCACTTGAAATTTGTGCAAGCCATCAGTGACGTGGCACTCCAAACTAAGGAATCAGGGAGAGAGAGAGAAGAGAGAGAGGGAGAGGAGTGATGGGAGATGTCGGTGGGGAGAGAGATGAGAGGTTGACAGAGAGGGAGTTAGAGAGGCTAGAGAGAGAGATGGCCTGGAATTTTTTCCAGGCCATTACTCATCCGTGTGAAGGGGGTGGAGTTGAAGGGTGTATGACGGTGGGGGGTGAAGGGGGTATTGCAGTGGGGGAGATAGAGAAAGAGATAGAGATAGGGAGAGAGAGGAGGGGGAGGGGAGATCGGTGGGACCGTGGCTGTAAAAAAATTTCTCCCAGATCTGAAAAAAATTTCAGAACCGGAAGAGATCAGTCAAGGAGGAGAAAAAATTCTCAGATCTGGATTTTGAGATGAAGAAAAGAAGTAGATCTGAAGTGAAAGAGACAGAGATACCGTCGGCGTTGGACGGAGCAGCGGCGACGGCGTTGGGAGAGAGAGGGATAGAGAGATAAGTGTGATAGTGATCCTGAGAGAAGAGAGGGAGTAAGAGAGAGATCTAGAAAAAAATTCTAAATCTGAAAATTTTCAGATCTGGGTTTTTTGAAGAAAAAAAAAACCAGATTATTTCTTCTCCTTCTCTCTTCATTAATCCAAAAAAAAAGTGGTGGTGGTTGTGGAGATAGTGGTAGGGTTGTTGAGATGGGGGTAGAGAGGAAGAAAGATAATATTTTTTTCTGAATTGAATTATTGATGATCGCCGGCGGTACAGGCAGTGGTGGCCGGAAAAAATGGTGTCCTGAAAGTTAATAATATAAAATAAAAACATTACAAAAAAGCTGCCACGTCACCTGATGTGGTGCACAAAATTGAGGCACCACATCGGCACCCACGTCACAGGCAGTCAAAGAGGCTGTCATCGGTGCAGGCAACCTAGCATTACTGTTTTGTAAAATGGTCGGTCCAAAAGGTATTATTCCAATTTACATAGTACTTCTAACGAAATTACAAAAAAATACATTTCTTACTAGAGATATTACCGAGTAGTTTTTATTTATTAAGACTGTTGTTATTGACACTACCGATTTTGATCGGTTGTATCCCAACCCAACTTTGATTCAGGTTTTGATTGGGGTGGCCTCTCTTTTTAATTTTTTTTAAAAATAAAATAAAATATGTGGGAGTCTTTTATCTCCACCCCAACTACTCAAAATACACTCAGTCATCATCATCTTCCCACCGCCACCGGCGACAACGGCAGCCACCACCGGCAACCGAAATTTTTTTTTCTTCTTGATTTCCACTTTTTCCACCCCCTTCCACCACTACCGCCACCACCACCGTCCCAACACCATCACCACAACCCCTTTTCTTTCTAAACCTCTTCCTCTTCACCACCACTGTCAACATCTTCCCACTACACCACTATTAGCTCCATCAGTAGAATGAGACGTGGTTCATCTAAATGTTCATTTTTTTTTCTTCTCAAACTGGCCAATTACAAGTACGAACAAGAGCGTAAGAGATAAGACCCCTCTAATTGACAAAGAACAATGTATCCATTAACAGGTAAAGAGAGTGTGCTATGAATGACTTAAAAAAGAAGAGAGACCGCTAACTTGCAAGCACGAAAGTATTAACCATCGACGATAAAGAGTATTAGAACGCTCATGTACTACAAATTTTCCATTTATTCAATGCAAACGAGACTTGATCTTAGGTTTATGCTATAAAAAAAAATTGCTTATGAGAAGTAGGAAAGATGCTTGTTTTACCGGATAAATAATTTGCTTTAGACTTCTAGCATGATTTTTTGTCAAGAAATATTACCATACTGACTTTTTTATTTAATTAGTTATAATTAAGCTCCTACTTCCCTAAATTATTATTATTATAATTTTTCTAGTTTTTGAATTTTAAGTAAACGAGACTCTACAAAACATAGAAGCATTTATGGTTCTAAACACCCTCTTAGGGATGATAAAGAATCTTGCAGGACTAAGTGCCAGTAAGCTTAGCTAGTAAAGTCTGTTGCTGTTGATAGTATAGACCTGAGTTCAAATCCTGCTTGCATCGAATAAATTAGAAATTGTTAGAGGTGTGCATAATCTACGAGCGTGCAAGTATTCTCTACCATCAATGATTGATGATTCGGTGCTTGCAAGTTAGTAGTTTCTCACTCTCTTATCTTTGCCCGTTAAGGGCGCTTACTCACTTACACTCTTGCTTGTAGTTGTTATTAGGCAATAGTACCATCATAAATATAATAATATAAAAAATAAACTTTATTCACCTCGAATCTAACGGTTCCAACTCAAAGATTTATAAATTCTCACGCTTAGGTTTTAACTTAAGTTATATAATTCTCACAGGAGTGCTATTTTGTGAACCCACTTTATAAGTGGGTGTACAAATCGTCTATCATCCGATGGGCATGAATATTGTTAACTTTAAACTAAGTTTTTATTGAGTTAAAAGTTTTAGAATGAGATAATTTTATAAGGAGATGATCTATATATGGTGATGAGAACCTCCTCACACCATTTGGTCATCTTGTTGTAAGCTCCGCAACATATGAACATTTTAACATGGCGCAAAAGTATCCTTATTCTTTCTCAGATAGCTCAAAGGAAATGACTTTTGAGTCTCAACTGTCAACGTGAATCCAAGCCCAATGTTTGTATTAAATGTTGTGGGAGAAGACATAAAAATAGATACATTATTAATTTTATAACATCAAAAAGTCGTTGTAGTATAGTGGTGAGTATTCCCGCCTGTCACGCGGGTGACCCGGGTTCGATCCCCGGCAACGGCGATATAAATTTTTGATCTTTTATCACATTTTTACCGTCGTGTAATCGAACGGGCTTAATTTGGGCCTGATCAAAGGCCGTACTGGACAAGTCCACTAATATTTGGGGATTCGTAGGCCTTCCTGTGGCAAGTTTTTTGGGAGCGATTTTATACTTCCTTCAGAGAAAGACCATATTTTTCTTCCTAAACCCTTCTTACACGAGAGAGGGTTTTGTGTGCCCATCCGTACTCCATGAAATGCATCTGAAGAGTAATTTGCTTTAATCTTCTCCTAAAAATTTCGATTTCGTTTTTATCTTCTGCAACGATGAAGCTCATTAAAGCCATTTCTGGTACTACTTGCTTCTCATCAACAAATCTCGAATCCAACTTTAGAACTCTATTGCTTCAAATCTCAATCTCCTTTTTCTGCTCTCAATTTTTAATTTTTTGTTCTTCAGGTCATCGTCGATCATTAGTTCGATTTCTTGGAGTCCGAAACTTTGCTGCTTCAACTGAAGAATACGCTAAGAGAAATTACGCTAACAATGCCTCGGAATACAACACTGTTCTCTCATCTCTAACTGCTCAGCGAAGGTCACTCTCTCTCTCTCTCTCTCTCTCTCTCTCTCTCTCTCTCTCTATTTTCAGTTTTGATTTGTTTCCACTTTCAATTCTCGTTTAGTTCTTCAAAAGTTGTTAATTTTGTTTCTCCTCTTTTTTGTTTTCAGGCATTTTTTATTGAGAGATGCATACGATGATATGCTTCTCGATGGAGTTCAGCCATCAAGAGATACATTCCATTCATTAATCATTGGGACGATGAAGGGAGCTCGGTTGCAAGATGCTTTCTTTTTCAGAGATGAGATGAAGGCAATGGGTTTGGTTCCCGATGTAAGTATCAAATTTTGATCGAAATAGTAATTTGTTCTAGGTTTTGAAACTTACAGAAGATAGAATCATTGATATAGAAATGAATGATTTAAGTAAATTTAGAAGATTTTGATTTGTACCTGAGTACTCAATGAGTAGAAGAAATTTCCACACCCTTGCTACCATTTTGAGAGGGGCATAAAATTGCTCTGCTGAAGCTGTCTGGACAATGTTGGAACTGTGGGTGCAAACCCATTTTCTTCAATGAGAAAATAACAAATCCAATCTAATCAAGTGGAAGTTGTCTCTAATGGCTTATAATTTAAACGCTTCAACTTTTATTCATTTTCAACATTTGTCACTGTTTCTATTTTCAATTTAGCTCAAATATTCATTTCTGAATTAGTTGCCTTTTATTTCTAATAATAATGTTTCCCTGCATGGAATGCACAATTGTGATTAGGAGTCCTATTTTTGTTGTAGGTTGCATTATATAATTTCTTGATCTCAACATGCGGAAAATGCAAGAATTCTGACCCTGCAGTTCGGGTGAGTTTTCCTATTCTCTCTTCTACTATTAAACCTCTTATTTATTTACTTAAATTTTTGTTTTTAATTTGAAGTTCTTGGAAATTTATTTTGCTAAAAAAATGGAAACATTGAATTTCTAACTCTTTTGGGACATTTAAACTGAAGATATTGGAGGAAATGAAGAAAAATGAGGTGAAACCGAATGGGCAAACGTACATCTGTCTACTCAATGCATGTGCAGCTACTGGCCGAATAGATCGAGTGTATGTTATCTATCATGTGGTCTAAATCCATTCCTTTTGATTGTTGATGTTAAATTTGGTGGCTTATTGAGTTGATTTACCATGGCTACCGTTTGATGTTAGTTGGGATCCATGAAATACAATTCAACCCCATCATATCATCCAATGGGAACTGCGGAGTTCCTAGTAAGGCATACCATTGATCATTCCTTAGGTGGGATAAGTTTTTTGAAAACTAGCATGTTTTCTTATGATAAGATCTCAGCAGATTTTGATTGTAAACTACATATCCTTTTCTAAAATTTAACCTTCCCTAATTTTTGTCCGGAGAGACAGAAGTGATCATTATATCATCCTTAAGCAAATAACAGCAAAATACTATCCTTCCTTCTAGGTTTGCTTGCAGGCAAAAAGAAGAGAAAGTGAGGAAGAATCAAAGATTTTGCTCTTTCAAGATGTAGCACACTTAGTATCACACACTCACATTTTCATACACTTATTCCGATTGATAAGCTTATACTAACCTCTGCAAATGAATCCTATTCTCTAAATTACTGTAATAGTGAAAAAATATGGACACGGCTGGACACTCTAGAACTTGCTTGACCAACTAGATGAATCTGAGAATATTTCAGGTATGCAATTGTTCGTGATATGACTGCGGCTGGTCTTGGTTTAAACAAGTTCTGCTACGCCGGACTTATAACTGCACATAAGAACAAGACACCTATAACAGACGAGACAAGTGCTAAAGTATGTGACATGTAGTACCATCTACTTCTTTTATATTCTTTCTTCTAATTTTTAGTACTGTTATGTTTTTCTAATGGTTTGGTTTCATGGGAAAGATTATCGAGCTTGTTGAGCAATCAAAAGGGTGGTCTTCTGTCGAAACTTCAAGTGACTCTGCAGAAAACATGATGTTGGGTGTTTCTGAGGAAGAGTTATACAGTATCCCTACTGCAGATTTTGTTTATAGGCGAGGATTCCTGAATAGGCAACTAACAGTTTATCATGTTGCACTTAATGCGTGTGCTGATCTTCGGAGTAAGGAGGTATCATTTCGTGAATCTTTTCATACTATTTAGCATTTTAACGTAAGGAGTTTGAGATTCTGAGTAATGATAATGAATGTAGTTGGAGACTTGAGAGTAACCCAGGTTTCTTTTGGATCAAGGTGGAGTTTTTTTAACTCTACCAACGTGATTATGATTCTTGAGAAGTGAATGGGATTGCAACCCATGATTGGGTTTTATAGTCTTTTCTGGTGAGATCTGCATACTTCATTTTGGATTGAGTGGGTCATAATGTGTAAAATTAGTGATAGATGGTTAAACATTTGTTTGAAAAGGTGAACCTTACTCTCAAACTAATAAAATGATGTTATCATTCCATGGCTAAACAGGTTGAATTGCTTTGCAAACTTTTGAAAGTTGTTTTCTGCTGTGTTATTCACTAGTTCATAATCATTTTCTTGATCGGTGTTCGTTCAGACAATGGAAACACTTTTGGAGATGCTCAAGAAGGATGGAAAAACTCATGATGCCTATACTGTGATGCAGACTATTAGGTAATTTGATTATTATTGTTCTTAATGAAGGCACTATTAGGGAACTTTAATTACTCTTACAAACCAACTAAAGATTAGTTGATATTGATGAGAAACTAAGTTTTCTGTATGGGTTGTTTCAGAGACCATGTCTTCTTTTACTATACCACATTTAGTTCCACATAGTTTGAGACTTTTGAGTTGTCAAAAAAAAAAAAAATATTGTTTGAGTTGTCATATTAGCTTTGCTTCCTCTGTACATGGGGTCCCCCAGGTTTAACTCATTTGTCTCTCTCTGTTGCTTTACTGTTGCACCTTCCTGAGTGTTTGATTTGGAGTTTTCACTATACTGATGTGATAGTTGAATAACCTCTCTAATGCTTAACACCATTTCAAGCAGGTGCTATTTACATTGTGGAGACATTGACGCTGGTCTTAAGGCTTTTGAGGACTACCTGAGTTCTAAACCACCCCTGCCAGAACTCTATGTGGTTAGTTTTAGTTTTGCTGATATCTTAACAAACACTGATGCTTCATCTTTAGTAGGTTAATAGGCCATTCTTCTTATTATTATTCTCAATGCTGACATGCTGATCCAGTTAAATTTGCTAAAAAGAGGCTATCAGAGTTGAATATTTCTATGTCTAGAATTATCTGTAAGAACATTTGCAATGCACGCCTTCTAACTTAAGTATGTGGTTAACTGGTTATGATTGACAATAAGATGAAACTTCTCTTTTATGCTTTTGTAGAATAGTGAGCAGTTCACTTCTAGCTACCTTGCTGTATTGCTCTCTTCTCTTAACCTACGCCCTTTAAGTTTTATCAATTAAAAGCAACACAATAAGATCGAAAGATGGTTATGTTACTGGGGGGAGATATTTTCCTTTTACTTGGATTAGAATGGTTAGATATTTAGATTCAACAGTGGCTAATCTGTTGGTGGATTAATTTTCCAGAACTCCCGAGAAATAATTTTGAGATAGGGGTATCACTTCATGCTTCCATTTGGATCGCTTGAACTTAAATGAACCCACATATCTTTTTCTTTCTGCTAGGTGAGCTGGAGTTATGATCTATCCAGTTTGTCTTTGTCTTTTTTGGGGTCTCTATTTCTCCCTGGGTTTTGAAAGTTTGATAGCTGATGCAGGCGGTTCTGCCAACAGTGAGCTTGAATGCCAAATTGTGCATCAGTGATCATACTTGTACCTCTTCCCTAATGTCTCTTCCTTGTATCTGTAACCATATGAAATGAACATGTAATGATATGCACCAATCAAGAAAAAAAAACAGGGAAAAAATAACCATATATAATTATCTCGTGTACTGTGCCATAATTCATAATTATTTGAACTTCTTTACCCTCTCAATATGTGGGATTTGTCGTGTCTCTACATTTCAAGAAACTTTTAGTTGAGCAATGTACTTTGGTGGTGATAAAGTTTATATGGTCCGCTGATGTTAATCATGAGAAAAATTGTATCTCTCAAGAACAGGGATTTTGATGTTAAGCGCTTCCACATGACACTTCAAGATAGTAATTGATACACTCAACAACTAAACCTACCATGATCGAATCGACCATCTGTTGTGAAGATACTTTTCTATGACTCGCTTACTGACAAGATTTCGGTACCTTAAAGATTCCTTTCCCAAGTCCTCCATGGCACCATGATTTTCTTTGCTGTAATGGATTGTGTAGGTATAAATACTACATGATTTGCATTAGTTAGCTGCAGAGTGATCAGGAGTCATAAATGTTTTAGTAAGTGAGCATGAATCATTTATTAAACAAAATCAATTACAACTTTTTTTTATTTTATTTTGTGGAGTAAATGATGGTGATGTAAATAATATTTGCGGAAGCGTTTCAACTCTCAACTCAACGATTTCTACTAATCAAAAATATATTCATTATAAAACTTAATTAATTTTCGTACTAGGAGCTCTTTATATAGATAACTCCTCACCAAAGAGCCCAAAACTTACTAAAAACCTAAAAACTTGCAACCCAAGTGAACTACTAACCTAAGGACACTTTCTAAACATAAAATAACTCAAAAATAGCAATTTAAGACCTCTTAAAATACCTACCTAAAAGCTAATACGAAATTATTAAAAATAGAAACTATTTTCTCTCTCTAGAATATTTTGTACACATCAGATGGTTTCTTCCTTTTTTGCTTGCATAGTATGCGTCCTGTAATATATCTTACTTCCAATTGTTTAGCTGTGAGTTAGGATGGTTAGATCTGCTTCTAAGTTCTAAATGGTTATGTACATAAGTAATAAAGTAAAAAACTTATCTTGTGTGCCTGTAGACACTGGCAGAGGGGGCCATGGTTGGACATACCCCACGTGGAATGCAACTTGCTCAAGACACACTGGTACAATTTCTTTTCCTGATTATGACTGATTGTTTACTTAATATCTGAATCATATCACGAATCTTCCTGAGTTTCTATGCATGTGGTTGCTCTTTTGTCTGTGCAGGAAAAGATGACTTCTAAAGGTTTCTTCTTGAATGCAAAAATGGGGAATGAACTTCTTCTTGCAGCCTCTGGTGAAAAGGTAAGCTCTTGATTTTCTTTATTTGTTTTATGTGTTTTTAGGGTATTATTTTATCAGTTTCTTTTCTTTTAAAGAATACAATAGCTTTTCTATTCATTTTTTATTTTTCTTTGAAGATTGGAGGCTTAGTGATTTCCCATTTATAATAACTTCTGTTTTTCGTTCTTTTAGTTGCTTACTGAATTTATGGCTTTTGAGAGGCCTTCAGGATAAGGAGATGTTTGTTTTGGAATGACTAGCCCGCCCATTGATTAAGGTCTTGATTGTTGTGTGCAGACGGGTGGATACACCACCGCCAATTACGTATGGGATCTGATGCAATCTCGCAGGATAATCCCTTCTCTTCCTGCTGTGGAAGCATATTACAACGGCTTAAAGGTGAGTCTTTTCTCCCTTTCAGTGCTCAGGCTTTTATTCTTTTTTGGTTTTTTGTTGTTTCATAAGAGTGGGTATTTGCATACCAATAAAAAAAAACATAGTGGGTTTGTACTGACAACTGTTTATCATTTGCCGTTTCTATTCCAAAAATTTATATAGTTTGCAAAATAACAGGATTGACTATATACCACACTTGGCATTCGGTCTGCAATTCCATAGTTGAAAATGCATGTAACACCCACTTGATTAGATTTCCAATTAGATTCAAGTTTACTTAATTTGTCACTTCAAGTTCCTTGTTTTTCTGTCAAAGGAGGATATGCTATTTTTGAGGGGGACATGTTATTTCTTGTGTACTTGTTGGTTCCACTTTATTTCCCGTTTATTGGATTATCATTTATGTATTTTAACTTTCTAATGCTTAATTTTCAGGACCGTGAGATACCTGCAGATGACCCACGACTGTTATTGGTTTCTAGGACTTACGACAACCTTCGCACAAGGCTTGGACCGGGAAGAGCCCCTTAACTGGAAAAATGAATGTCCATACTGGCTAGGGGAATTTGCTTGATCAAGTAGTTTATCTTTCTAACATTGTTAGTATTGGGAAAGTGAATAATTAAACCTGCAAAATTTGGGTATATGTTTTGCATGATGGCTAATTCTCTAGATTATCCATTTGTTCTCTTTTCCTCTCTCTTTTCTTTTGCAACACTCAAGGGCCTTCATGGTTAACTTTTTTTTTTGCAGACTAGAAAGTTATTTTTCCCTCTTTTCATTTTGCAGCAGTATTTTTCTATGTTTACGACCAGAGCACAATTTTATATTTGGTTTGAGATTGGATGTAAATTCTCACCAACAATCTTAAACAACAAGCACTTTGTGTCTATTTTAAACCAATGGATGGTGGGATTAGAGCTTTTAGAATGAGATGATTTTTTTTGCTAGGACATCTTCCAAAATATTAGCCCTTGGATTATCATTTATCTGTGTGTGGGCCTCAGCCTGGCTTTGCTGTGGTTTAACACTTGGGCCTGGGCTTAGGTCCAAAATTATAAGTCTGATAGAAAATCAGGGTGGACTCGGGTTAATGCCTTGGTACATGTTGGATCAGATACCGAGCTCGGAGCTCCTAATAAAGGATAAAAAATAGATAACATCCAAGAAAGCTTCTAAAAATGATGTTCATAAACACATCCGACAAACAAAACCCACAAAGTTGAAAAAAAAAAAAAAATCTAAAACTTAAGGCCAAACGTCTAAAGACTCCTAGCCCATCCATCCGTCTTCTTCAACTTTACCGAATTACAAACCCTAGAATTTCACAAAACTGTGGTCCCACTGGGTGACCGGGATACGTGGCACGGATACAACACATGATGAACTTGAAAAAGGTCAGACACAGACACGGTGGGGTATAAATATTAAATAAAAAAAATACATATATATTTTTTTATATTAAAAATATGGGTTAGGTTATATGGCCACCATATATAACCCGCTTGTGGGTCCACATGTAATGCAATGCTGATTTTTTGAGAAGATGTTCTTCTCACTATGTATTTCATCATATTAAAAATCAGCTCGTTCTAAAATTTCTAACCTCCTCAAATTACCCCTTAAAAAATATGCAAGTCTTAAACTTTTATTTGACCGTTGATTTAAAGCGGGTAGATTTGAGGTTAGAAGTTTTAGAATAGCCTTATTTCAGGTAACTATGTTCTCCTCATTATGTAGATCACTCTCTCCAAAAATCAGCCTCTGGATGCATTATATGTGGGCCCCACAGACGAGGGGTTATGTAAGGGGCTATATAACCTCACTCTAAAAATATATACAGTTCATTTAAGCTGGTCCATCAAATATTATGTGCATCGTTGTATAATGAAGTTTCCTAAAAGCTATATTATAGAAAGAATATCAAAATTTGATATAACTTAAATACAACAAAGACTAAACCAATATGGGGTTTCTTGTTCATCGAAGTAGATGCACGTGTTATACAAAATAAAACGTTTTTTTCAATATACTTCATCATAGACAAAAAGCAGAAGGAAAGAGCATCCAGAAGAAGATGGACGGACCGAAGAGGTGAAGACTGACCGGAACTTCGACAGTGGAGGTGTGGCCACATCTCTCCCCTTCATTTTCTCCCTTTCTCTCTTTTAGTCTCTAGCCCTCTCTGTGTGAAGGATTTCAAGGCCTTGGAAACGGTTCAAAGTGATTTTCAAAATCCCTAGGGTTCCATTTTTGGGGACTTTTGAAATCTTAGGATTTCTTTTTTCTGTTTTTGAAATTTCTAGGGTTTGCTTTAGAAATCGGTCTTTCTACATCTTTTCTCACCATTTTTTCTTCCAATTTTTGCCTTGCTCCAATTTTGCCGTGTCCGACTGTGTTGTGCTGGGGCTAATTTCAAACTCGACCCAACCCTCTTAACCCGCCTAAGTTGCACAACTAGACCCAAGAGCACGCACTCTTCTCTATTTCCTCATCGTTTTCAAATAGATAACCTTCGGGATCCGTGTTTTCACTTCGAAACCCTTTAAACCTATTATTACTATTAAGTTAGTTTTGAAACAATTCCTATTACTAGGTTTTTATGCTTTTACTTATTCATTCATTGCTTAGTCAATCGAAATCGTAATGTTTAATTCTTGATATCCTGGCCTGTTGCGAACCTCCTTATTACTCGTTGGTCTCCCCACTAAATTTTTGTTTCAATTTTTACCTTTATTTGTACAAATTTTTGTGTTCTTTGGAATTATAGAAATTTTTTTTTTTCTAGTGTTCAAGTTGTTCTGTTTTCTTTGCAAAACTCTGTTTCTGAATTTTGAACTCTGATTGTTTCCGCAGTACAGTAAACGAGTTGACTCAGTCTATTGGAACTGGATTGACCCACAACTAAAATGACTGAGAAAGAGCAAAATCAAAGTGAAACTGGTCTACTAGAGGAAGGAAATGAAGATATAATATCAAATGATAAAAAAGTGAAAACCCGAAAAAACAAAAGGAAGAAACTTTTATTGAAGGAAACTGCTAAGGCTGAAAAACGCGGAGTTTGCTATTTGAGTCGTATTCCTCCACACATGGACCCATTGAAGCTTCGTCATATTCTCTCTCAGTATGGAGAAATAGAAAGAATTTACCTCACACCTGAAGGTAAAATTAAGTAATAATTTTAGCTCGCTTTTCCAGCCACTGATTAACCATTTCAGTTGTTTTAAGGGTTCACATTTGGATTTTTGTGTGCATTTCTCCTCACGGAACCCATTTACAAATGCTAAAACATAAGGCAGCATGCTGATTGTTGTTAACCAATTAAGGGAGATTCACTACTCTGCTTGACAGATCCTGCTGCTCAAGTACATCGAAAGCGAGCGGGTGGTTTTCGAGGTCAGCAGTTTTCAGAAGGGTATGTATGTTTGAGGCATTATCTTTTCTTAGTGCTATGATATATTGATATATCATGTAACAATTCTATTATTTTTTTGGTAACATAAATTGAGTTGCAAGTCTGGATATTGGAAGCATTGTTTAGCGAGTCTTCCTTTTTGTTATATATATATATGTAAAGTCATACTCGTATCTGCTTTTGCATTTTTTCAAGTTGTTATAACTACTAGCGTATTCCTTTGTGATAACCTACTGTGTCTGTAGGTGGGTTGAATTTACCAAAAAAACTGTTGCAAAAAGGGTTGCTAGTATGTTAAATGGGGAACAGATAGGTATGTCTGTTTAAAATACATTTTTATTTTTATTAACATTTTTATGTGAGCTACATGGGGAGACAATCGACATGATACCTATTTGTGTTGTTGCAATTTATCCTTATACATTTTTAGGTGGGAGGAAAAGGTCATCGTTCTTTTATGACATTTGGAACATCAAGTATCTCAGTAAATTCAAGTGGGACGATCTAACTGATGAAATTGGTAAGCATTAGTTTGAGTATTGGTTAGTGATAACTATGTGTTTAAATCGTCACTCATCTGTTTGGACATTGCTAATGCAGCTTACAAGAATGCCGTTCGGGAGCAGAAGTTGACTTTGGAAATATCAGCTGCCAAGAGGGAGCGTGATTTCTACCTCTCAAAGGTTGACAAGTCTCATGCCCTGAGTTCCATACAACAACGAATGATGAAGGTATGTCTATCTACTTTAACTTTTTCTAGTATTTTAATAGAAGTTCTTCTTCCCTTGAACCTCATTTGATTCGTTAACAGTCATACTAAATTCATTCCTAAGGGTCAATTCTTCATCCTGAAAGAGAAGTTACCGGGCTATGCACGAATTGTGGAGCAGTATTATTATGAAGCATAAGAACATTGAGATTTAGAAGTTAGTTGAATTAATTATATTCTATGCAATCAGCATATTCATTTTTCTGGGTTTTCATTGTGCAGTTAATACTAAGAGAAAGTACAGTAAATTCCTTATTTTTCTTTAACTCATCGGTTAAAATTTCATCAATTCTCAAATCACAATAGGAGTTGAAAGTGGAGTTTTTCTCTTGAACATTAGCTTTCAGTAAATTCAAACTTGTTATTTGGAAAAATACTAGATACTTTTAATATTGTGACTCTCGTTTCTCAGTTTTCATTTTTATCTATTTATGTTTTTGATAAGCATTTCTCCATTCATATCTGTGTGCGTGTTTGAATCATGTCTTTCCTTCCTCCATTGCACACTGTAGATATTTACCCCTCTTTTTGCAAAGAGCCAAAGAAAAATACCATGTACAAGATCTAGTTAATAATGAGGAGACTGTGATGAAGATCTTGTTGGTATCAAGATAAAACAACCTATAGGCGATGATATGGAAAAGATAATATATACTATTAAATGAGATTTTGTGTCATAACATGTTTATGGAACCAAAATATTCGTATCAACTATCAACTATCAAGCATATGACACCAAACTATTGATATTACACACTTATACAAATTACAACATGTAGGTACTATGTAGTGTATCCTTTGGTTTTTTGTTTTTGCTGTTCTATGCAATGCATCTGATTAATATTTATGTTTCTTACACCAAACTTTGATATACTACAAATGAGGCAAAGCCATCTGGTATATTATATAAAGAGAAACAACTACTACATTCTGCTTGATATCCTATTCTTTTTTCCCCTAACCCAAGAGTACAGTCTCCTGGCCCTATTTCACTACTTTGATTTCTTTTAAATCCAATTATGTGCCGGAAATGTGATTTTGTATAATTGACGTTGGCTACCCGAAGTTTCTCAAATATATAATTAAGTTACAGTCTCTAGCATGAGGCATCTCATTTAAAGTGGATCTGTAGTGTGTTCTATACTATATTTCAGTATAAAGCACAACTATAACTTCACATAGTCTATATATACCTTATATTGGAAGGTTTGTTGGGGAGATTGTTGTGTGAAAGTCTATAAATTTCTTGTGGTTTGAACTTTGAACTCTCCAAATTTTACAAAGATTCTCATATAAGACTACGATTGTATTAATAAATGGCTCACCGATTAAAAAATTGTAATATATGTAACTTGGTAATACGAGCATCTGTTATTTTTCATTTGCTGACTGCATTCTGTTTGCACTAAAATTTTATGCAGAAGCAGAAGGTCCAACAAGGTTCAGACACGAATTCTGTGCCCCCAGCTGAAAAGCAGGAACCAAAGGTAATTCGCCAATTCCCGCAGACAAGGCCAGTTGGAGATAATTCAAACCAGAGCAAACCTCGGCTGTCTAGCGATATCTTGGCTGGGGTAAGTACAAGACACTTCTTCTCCTATTCATTTGTAACCCTCTCACCCCATCCAGTGGCTTCCAATTTTGCTTGTTGAACTTCCATGATCATGCTCTCTGCAGGTATTTGGTGGTTCGTGATCATCACCAGCATCACTATCCCCATCATCGTCATCATTATCATCATAATGCAAAAGCTCTCTTTGTGGTTGAGTTTGTTATACAAGTGACTTGATGTAGATTTTGCCGTCAGCGTTGGATGAGTATTCTCTCTTTTGAGTTGTAATGTGGTTAGCGTTAGTTCAGGCTGTTTGTTATCTGTTTTAAAGCTTGCCTGCCTCAATTTTGTCCCAAGTTACTATTGCTGACTTATCTGTGCATCTATTATAATTATACTAGATTAGGAGGCAAAAGGCCTTTCTTTCTTTCTCTCTCTCTCTCTCTCTCTGATTGAAATTTTTCTCTCACCATCTTTGTTACTGAAATTGGTACTTTCCAAATTTTTAACTTAAATCAGAAATATCTTCCCGACTCCTGATTACCCCAGCATGGCAGCAATTGTTGGTGAAATGAACACCAGCAACGTGTAATGGGCCGCATGATTTTCAAAAGAAGTATTTCAAAGCTTATAAGGAATGTCCCCAGCTCTGAGCCTCTTGACATGTGAGTGCGCAGCTTTGAGATTAGTGTTTTGGAAATCCATCACACGTTGCTGGTATAGACTGCTTGATCGAAAAAATAAGTGGAGGGAGCTGCTAGATTTGAGTTTTATCTCCACAACTCATTGTGTGTGTGGGGAATCCTTCTTCTTGTGAGCCTAAACAAAGATGATATGAGGGTTGATTTTTGGTAAATATGTTCTTCACGCCATGTAGATTCATCGTATCTGAAAATTAGTTTGTTCTAAAATTTCTAACTCCTCTGAACTAGTCATTAGAAAATTGTTGAGTTTTAGACTTTTTTATTTTTTTGTGATAAACTTTTTGAGGTTAGAAATTTTAGAATAAGTTGATTTTAGATGAATGTATTCTTTTCACTTTGTAGATCATCGTGTTCCAAAATCAGCTCTTACACCATCTTCATTATTAGCCCTAGTGACTGAGGGGTGGGATTATTAGAGGGCTGAATAAACCCTCTAAAAAAAGTTTTAGTACAATTCTAACACCTACTTACTTTTTTCCATTCAGTTAATCGACACCTTCCAATTGACTTGACAGCTTCACTTTTGGGATTATGAGAATCTTAAACCTAATTTTTGTAGGATTAGCGGAAAGATTAAAAGATTGACATGCTTGGAATTGGATATGATTTTTTTTTTTTTTTTTTTTTTTGGCCTTCCACAAAGAACGTGATTCAATTAATATAATCTAATCTAATGGAGCTCAACCTTTGATTTTATCAAATCTTTTAGTTTATCACCACAATCTTTGACACTTTTAGCTTTAGGATTGCTAGGAACATTACATATCTCTTATGGTCTTAGATTAACACTTTACTCACTAATAAAGGGAGTTTTATCTTAAACTTACCTTTAATTCAACGACAATAATTAAGTTAGTTGAAACCTGTGATGATAAGGAATTGCTACTTAAAATATCCATCATTCTCTAATCTCCAAAAAAAAAAAGTTAATTAAAAAGACAAATAATAATAATAATAATAATAATTAGCATCGACTAATCTGCGTACTTTTGATAAACAAAAAATACAATTTGAAAAAAAATAAAACAAAATTGCACTGCTTGAGCTCTAGATTTGTCACATGTTTTTACACAAATCTCAAGAAGATTAATTAGAAAATCCATAAGGACTTGTATTTGTGGAGAAACATAAAATAGGGTTGCTTACAAATCTGTTTCCTCATCTAGCAATTAGAACAAAACATGAATGCATTGTATATATATAATTGCTTTCATTCAATTCATTCGTCAACCAAATGAACTACACTACTATATATATTGCTTAATAACTGTGAGGTATTGCTTAAACCATGTCGACAAAAAGTGATTATTATGAGCTCATGTGTTTGCGAAAAAATGGTAAACTTTCACGTTGTTTACGATCAATCGAACAGCAGACGCAGTCGTTACAATGGCAAGAAGAGAGAAAAAAACAATGTTGGCCCAATGCCACACCTTATGCTCTAGTCTCGCTGTTTTTCCTTTAACCTGCATTGTAAAAGATGATTGATCAGGAAGAAATTAATTACGATTTCGATTTTGATTAATTAAAAAAGTTTAATAAATCAGTTTCACGACCAACTACAAATTATTAGTTATGTGAAAAAAAAAAAAAAAATCTCAAATAAACTAAATAAGTACCTTGATGAAAATCATGCTTGGGAACACAAAGGTTAGAAGAAAAAGTGCGAATGAACCGATTAAGTTCACAAAGTCTCCCATGAAAGGAAACGCTGCTGTTATGAAGGTGTTTGAACTGAAGAGGGTTGCGCGAAGGATGAATCGCCGCTTGATGTTGTTCATGGAGTTCATGTTTTCATCTAGTTTTAAGAATTTAGTATCAAGAGCTTCATGTATCGGCGCAATGAACATCTGCGTGGCGTAGACCAACAGAGTGTTATTTAATTTACTAGTAGACAACATGTGCATTATACACATAATCAAAAGATGTAATAAAAGTTGGTTCCGTACATGTTGAGCGACGATGCTTTGGAGGAATTGAGAAGCGTTGATGACGATCTTGGCCCACCTGGGCCCACTTAGCTCTTTAGGGAGATACTCGGAAACAAGTGAACCATAGGCCCAGTACCCTACTATGCTTACCCCATAGTAAAATGCAAGCCCAACTGTGTATTGTAGATACAAGGCTCTCCTCATGTTCTTTATTGCTGGCTTACGCAGTGTTGACTGTATTTTGAATTATCATCATCGTCATCATCAAATTCAAGCTAACATTATTAGTATAATAATAATGATAATGACATAAAAACCCCACGCTTGTTTAAAAAAGTTTTCTGTAGAACATTTACCATTTGAACTGAATTTTTAATTATAGTTTGAGAGAGATTTTTTTTTAAGACATTAATATTTAAAAAATATTGTGTCTTATCTCAATATAAAATATTTTCAAATTTAGTGAATTGGTCATTGGTGGGCCCAAGTACTATATAATCTCCCTAGCCCCTCCAATATCTAATTTCTAACATGGCCTAAACATTAAAGATTCTGTAGAAAAAAAATGAAAGTAGGGTATAAATCACATTATCTGATCACATTAATTAATTATATTATATGGCATGGCAATTGGTGTAGACATAATATGTCAGTTAATGTGACCAATTATAGTACATATCCTTATAGATATTCTTCTTCTTTTTTATTAATTACAAAAATGCATTTATAGAACAAATAACGCGTAATAAACCGCATTAATAACAATTTTCCAAAAGAATAAGAAAAAAAAAAAAAATTTGCTCGTAGAGTGACCAGCTAATTACATATATACCTGTATCTCGGGCAGCAATCCAGAAGTGTTGCAGACAAGGATGGCTGCAATTGCACCGAAGGCATTGAAGATCTTATCTACTTGGCTTCCCTTGATGTTGTACTCTCTATTTTTATTAGACCTCCCTTTAAATTAATTAAGTAGAAATTAATATTTATAATGACATTATGTTAATACTACAAATTTAATTTATTCATGCCTGTTCAATATAATATGCATGTGTATATTTATGTATGTTATGTACATATGTATGTATGTATGTATGTATATGTGTATGTATGTATGTATGTATGAGAAGGAAAGAAATTTAGGGTTTTACATTTATGCTGCATGACGTACGTACCATCTTTTACTAAAATGACCAAGAGGATGGCAATGTAAGTTGAAGTGAGGACAACAGATATTCCCAACCATCTCTTCATAGCTGATATTGTTGGGACGAAAAACGCGAATATGAAGTAGACTGCCCCAGTTACCATTATGAAATATTGAAGCCTCAATGCTGATGATACATCATCCTCATCATGACTGATGAACTCTGAATTGATTTCCTGCATGCATGCAATAAATTAATAATTAATTAAACTGATGATGATGTCATATATGTTTAATTACCTCTAGTTAATTAAGTTCATGCACACATATGATCCTGTCATACATACATACATACCATGTATTTTGTGTATATATATATATGTATGTATGTATGTATGTATGTATGTATAAGTATTAACAATACACATATGCATAAATTGTGGATAGAGAGATAAGATCGACGACATGCATGTAGTACCTTGAGTGCTCTCCCTCCAAGAAGGATGAAGCCCATGTTCCCTAAAAGAAGCGTAAAAAACTGCAGGATCCATGTTACATAATACATTTCTCTCCCTATATCACGCAACAAATTAATTAATTAAGTCAAAAAAGAAATATATATATTTTAGCTAGGCTCCAAAATGCATATAAAAGAAATATAAAATCCCAGTTAATATCCGACGAAAAAAATAAAATAAAAAAGATCTCATAAAAAAATAAAATGAAAGACTGATGATAGTGTAATATTATGCATGTGTAATAATAATATATTGTAGTCCACATGTGCATCATGGGTTCGATTCTCCTCATTGCCAATCTCATTAAATTCCTTCCTAGTTATGTGTAGATGAGAAGGGTCTGCTCACACCCCAAAAAATAGTCAGGTGTACTATGTGCTGACGAGGACACCTTGGATTAAAAAAAAAATAATAATAATAATATATTGTAGTATTATTAATGACAGTGCTAGGGTTACTGAATTTCCTATAGCATTCTGTACAGCAGACACAATTCACGATGAGATGCATATCACTTTAGAATAGGGTGCGAATTACTAAGAGATGCATATCACTTTGACGGACGGATGGTTGAGTCGTAGCAAATTCTGTAAGTCAAGCATTTCCATATTATTAAAAAGAATGCATTATTGATTGTTATTATATATATGTATGACGTCTCACCAAAAACAAAACCCATCAAGTCTCTGTATCTTATGAACCTCTGACCATCAATAATATGAAATCCTGCCAAAAGCCAGTTGGCGTATGCAGTGAAAACACCAACAAAAAGCAAGCAAGTAATCCCCCATGACCAACCCAAGGGCACCAACATCAGGTTTGAGAAAGTCAGTATGTACCCACAGTTGAAGCTTGTTACCAACAACAGACCCACCTGTTTCCATGAATCTGCATATAATAATTTGCACCAAACAAACTTAAATAACAATATAATCAATAATCCATAAATTAATTAATTTAAATACTTATATTAATTATTACAATAGATCTATTTATATATAAATTTATGTCGTTCTGTCTAGAACCATGGATTTTGTGGAGGATCCATCCTACTTCATAAATTCACTTAGAACTGTGGATCACGTATCGTGTCTGAAACATAAATTTTTTTCTATCTATTTAGATTTTTTGCTTATATTTATAAGCCACCGATGATGGAACTTAATTCTATGAAGATCAAAGACAAGATATATATATATATATATATGGAAGAATTCAAAAGATCGAACCCCGCAATATGAGTGATACTGCTTGGAAAAAATAGTGGTACTGTTTTATTTATCAGGATTAGATGTATAATTAACAGATGGGACGGACTAATTTTGAAAGAATAAATTTGAGAGAGAACTACCCATTTTGAAGAATTTTGTGCCCGCAAAACCTTCTTAAATTAACTAATTAATTAATTAATTAGAAATTAAATGGAGAAATTAAGAAAGTGAACTACTGACCATGGTCGATGGTATGTGCAGAGGTGTTTGTTTGTTCAGCAGCCTTTATTTGAGTTGGTTCTATACTAAAAACTTGAGCACTAATGTTGCTAGTACTGGTTTTGATGATCTGATGATCTCCATTGGAGTAGTACTTATTCTCTCCCTCCATCTTGCTTCTTTTCGAAAAGAGCTAGGATAGTGTTTTTCAGACCTCAAACTGAAGCAAATATAAAACACTACTAACTTGTTGGTTTGAGATGAACAAGTAACATGTATTGATCATGGGCTCTTTATATATACTTCCAAAAAGAAAATACAAATTATATATATATATATATATATGCACATAAGAAGTCAAGATGCAGTCATGTGGGTGATGCTTGATATGACACTATATGAAGAAAAGAAAAAAAATTCTTATATATTCACATGTAGTACTACGTGTCACCCTTTCAGGACTCCATTCATGATGATATCGATGATTCATTTTTTGACTTTGGACTTTCTATAAGATTCCAAATGAATAAAACTCATTTGATTTCATTTTGTTTATTCAGCGTAATTAATTAATGAGATAATTTATTAGGAATAATAAATATATATAATTTGTTTATGGGCATATTAAATTTATTAAGATATATATAAATGGGTGGTCGTGTCCGGCCTAGCTCATCGTGGACGTGATGATCTCTACTGAGTACAATCAATCAATCACTAATCGTACGTACGTGGTGGGATATATAGTTTTCTGCTTGCCCAATCGTACTTTATTGGGTCCTTCCCTTCTAGCTAATTAGGATCCATAACCAATTTATAGCTAGACTGTGTGTAATGGTACTCTATACGTTTTTCTGCCTAATAATTCATACATTTTATTTTCGTTTTTCTGCCAATTTATAGCTAGACTGTGTGTGTACTCTATACGTTTTTCTGCCTAATAATTCATACATTTTATTTTCTTTTTTTTGTACTGCAGTAATACCACACATTCATAAAAGATGGTGGATGATGGACGCACCTCAATCTGTCCAGTTGGACAGATGGTACGTAGAGTAGGAAGGAACGGTGGATAAGAAACGAAATGTTAAAGTGGCAAAAAGAAGGCTATGGTAGCTTCTATACTCTGCTCCCCAGTTTCCTTTATTAAAAGAAAGAACAGAAAAAGATAGATTAATTGAATTGATAGGAGCAGTCATATCATATCTTTTGAATTAGGATTTAACCCCCATTCCATTCCACCTACAGCAATCAGTTGGCTCGGTATGAGGCCTTCTAAGTTCACACATCCAAAAAACGCCAAATGAGTGATGGGGTCGGTTGCAAATATGGAGGAGGCCTCGCCGTGTCATCTACGATTTCTTCCCACAAAATCCAATGTCTTCACAATTCAACTTTTTTGTTTAAAAAAAAAAATGAAGGAAATCATTGATGCAGCAGAATCCTCCAAAAATATGTCAACTTCACTTCGAATTTTTAATTAATTTTTCTACAGTTTTGGTTTTTGGGGGACTTTGTTTTGGTTGTAGTTGTCTTGAAGGACGTGTTACTCGTTGGTTGAAGAAGATCAGTGTTTCATATGTTTGTATTGCAGGGGTTTTTGGCCCTTTGGGAAGAGGGATCGAGATCATTTCTTGTATAGTTGAAACTCTGTTTAGCAAATTTATTAGAAGAAACTGTACAATTTCATGTTCTTAGATCATTTTTATTAACAGAAGAAAAGAGTAGTTTCATTCCTGTGTGTTGGGTTATACAGATACAAACTGACTAACTACACAAGAATTTGAACTAGATTCATGTGTCAGTGTATCAGCCACAACATCTTCTGCTCTGCATCATGGCTCCATCTCTTGCCCCTGCTGGACCAAGGGCGCGTCCATGCCCAATTTTGATGCCAGATGACTGCAAGCAAACGTAATCATACATATATTTTAAAAAACTTGGTGTTGTTATAACTCATAATCAAGTTACAAATTCCATAGAAAAAATAAGTCCTGATTCCTACATGTGCCAATTGCCATGCATTGACACACACAGAGGGTCAATTAAGGCGGTGATGGAAATTGACCCATGTCAGTACTTCTTTTGGGCCCACTCCAAGTATTCCCATTGATTCAATGATTCAGTCATTGAATGGGTCAAGTGAGGGCCAACAGAAATTGGCACGCAGTTAGTATTCCTTTTGAGCCCGGCTTCAAGTAATTGACGTCCGATTATTTGGATGACTTGAGTCACTGAATGGGTCATGTGTTCGCCTAAGGAATCTTCAAGGTGGGACTTTTAGTAATAGTCTCCTCCCATCCAGGTGTGTTTACTACCAACTAGCCTAGAGCCTGGAAGTTCCTTCCATGCAGACACAGAATTTCAATTATTTCCAATCGACATGTACAAGAGAGCATGTACCTTGCACTTCTAAAATTACACCATCCCTATTAAGAAATCTCAGAAAACGTTATGCACTCATGTGCTAACAATTGGCAATTGGTCATATTACTTTCAACAAAGTTGGAATGTGGCTTTACCTCATTAGACACGTCAAACACACCTTCCTGAATGTTATGAAGGATCCTTGTAGCAGTACTTGTGAAGGCCTGGAAGAATTTTACTTATTAGAGAGCACACTTTTAACTCTGCAAAGAAGACAATAAGAAGTAATGAAAGCATTAACTTTAGTGGTTTTAGCACATCACCTCATTCACATTTTGGGATGTCCTTGCAGATGCTTCCAAAAATATAAGCCCATTCTCCTTCGCAAATTGCTCCCCTTCCTCTTTGGTGACAGCCCTCCGATGTGAAAGATCACACTTATTCCCAATGAGTGCAATTGCCATGTTGGAGTTAGCATGCTGCCGGGCATCCTCCAGCCAGCGTGCCAAATGATTAAATGTCTCTCTCCTGGACAGAAAGTATGAAATTATCAGCTTTCAGAGTATAGCAGCAAAAACATGCACACAAACGAACGCACCTAGTAATGTCATAGACCAGAAGCGCTCCAGCTGCTCCTCTGTAGTAAGATCTAGTGATGGATCTGAAAGCTTCCTGACCAGCCTGAAATAAGGTAGAAGTGCCAAGATTTATAATCATGAATAAATAGTGGCTGAAGATCAAATTGTAACAGACCAACATATACTCCAAAATTTGGTGATGCTATTTAAAATCTTAAATTTTAATCCACAATTTCCATCCTCACGACGAAATTCACTTTACCAAAACTTGCTCACAAGCAGGTTTAAATTTCTTCGGGGCACTTGCACATCCTCGCATGCATTCCTAGTCATAAATTTTTGAACTATTCAAAATATCTGCAGCTATGATCCTGATCTAGTGTTCCAGAAACCAAACCCCACATATTAAGTAAATCCCAATGTGTAGTAACTCTATCTTGTTTGTAGTCGTTCACAATCAAATCATTTTGTTTTTTCATCAAGTTCATGAACTACACTAGAAATGGTTAGCTGCTTTAGTTTAGTATTAAAATTCCTAAGAATAAGACAACAAATGAAAAAACTTTAACTGCTGTTCTAAGATTTAAAAGAATTTAGAAGCTGTTCTTTCAAACAAATAAAAAGATAAACAATGAGCGTGCTCTCGTGGGAGTTGAAACCGCAAAACATTTGAATATATAGGACTTATTGACATATGTAACAGGAAACTTCATCGAAAAAAGGGGGATTTTTATAGTATGCCCTTAGAAAAGAAGGCCAATCTGAAAAATCACCCCATACTATACAATATTAGTAAAACCTCCCTCATCCACAATTCACTGGAAATCTGACGTGCTTGTCAACCTCGTCAAGTAACCACAGAATCATCTTTGATTTTTTCTTACCACATTGTATACTTACATGAACTAATGTATTTTAAACAGCACACTTCCCAAACCAAAGAAGCTATAAGTCCCTGTTGGCATATTCTGTATGTGATATTAGTAAGTCTGAAGCTTAGCATGCTGAGGCATATAAACATCTTTCCAGTAACAAACAAGGTGGTCAAACACTACCAGAGGTCATTCTCACGAAGAAATCTATCCACGATTTCTCTCTCCTGACACCTGACCAGTGCCGAAAGGTCAAGGACACGGTGACCTGATGATAGGGGAACCGAAGCCTTGGAAACTCTAGAGAAGCCCAATTAATCATTCTAGTTTGACTTTTTCTTTTCTGTTTTTGTATATATAGTATACACCAGGCTCATAGGTTCCACATGATTGAAAATAGTTCGAGTGGTAGGTTTGAATGATCTAATTTTACAGACCAACTAAGAAGAAACATTTATTTTAGAAAACTAAATCACACAGACGAATGGCAAACATTAAGACTTAAACAATAAACATTGTTCCTTTCGCATCTTTTCCACAAATCAAGAACATTGTCCTCAAACCCCACTCTACTATCTATCGTTCCACAAGGGTTTAAGCTTCCAACTTGTTCATCTCATGCATGTTTTACTAGTAACATGCTAAGCTCGATCTTCAAATATGATTTGATTAGCTCAGTAAGTTATTTAAATTTGCTTAAGTCCCTCACAGTCAAATCAACTCAAATAGATCATCACATAATTAACTAATTAATACATACTAAAACTTTTCAATTGAGCTTGGAAATGTTAGGTGAAAGTTACTGTCAACAAAAGCCATTCATCTCCCAACTGTGTCTAAGTGTGTAAAAGAAAATTTTCGGTGCTTTCTGAGAGATGAAGTTCTAGGATGCATGTAAGAACTAAAATGTAATTGTGAGCATGTAATGCCATCAATCAGTCATCAGAAAAAAAAAAAAACATGAATGTAGGCATGAATTCCATAAACCACCAAACCAAGTACAAGAAAAGCTAAATTCAGTACTAAATATTTCAATAAACAAGTAATACTGAACGAATTACCAACGTGTTAGACGGTTTTTCAAAGAACTACTGACCGTGTCCCAAATTTGGAGTTTGATCGGTCGACCGTCGATTGTGACCATCTTAGCACCAAATTCGACACCGATGGTAAGATCGTGAACGGGCTGAAATCTCTGATCAGTGAACTGTAACAAAAGACAAGATTTCCCAACACCTGCAAAATCCATCCAGAGGGTTTCATTTTATTTCAAGATTAGGGTTCTTTTCTATTTAATTCTTCTTTAAATTAGGGCTTTTTTTTTTCTTCCCTTAGTTGAACTTGAAACCTAAAACTTTTTTTTTTTTTGATCGCTGAAACCTAAAACTTTTACGAGAAAAGAAAGCTAAAAAGCAGGGGAACTGTTCAAATACCTGTGTCCCCAATAATTATAAACTTGAACAGATAATCGTAAGACATTTTTCGTCGACCACGAAGAAGAAAGGTGATACTCGCACAGTATAGAGAGAGAGAGAGAGAGAGAGAGAATCTGATTACTTCGTTAATAACAGAGGGGATTGGTGCGCTTTGAAATTGAACAGGACGACAATTTGGGATTTTTTTAATTTCTGAGAACTTCTTGAATTTGAAGTTTTAAACTGATACATTGGCTCTAATCTAATCCAAAAGAAAAAGTCTGGATCAGGATCAACAATTCAACAATACAGTCAACATGAACCAGAATTCTCTTTATTTATAGTTTTTGATGGATATGAATGAGAAACAATTTTTTTCTTTTTCTTTTATGAGACCTGACGTCACGTGATTACCGACCTTGTGTTTATAGCCGTTGGATGATTCTCACACATTACAAGTTAAAACGAGTTTCTCTTGTGGAGATTTGTGTGAGGATGTGCACCTTATCTTTTAACTAGTTATAATTCGTGTGTTCGGCAAGATCCAAAATCTGTTGTACATTTTCGTCGTCTAAAATCTTCTTTAGTATATATTAGTTTGTTTTTTTTTCTTGCATTCAACAAATATGTTTATATAACTTCAATATGCTGATTATGTGGGGGTCTGAACCAACTTAACGTTAATTTTTTTTTTTTTTTTGGTATTGATGGGTCATATTGTATTCTAGTCCATGTAATATTTGTTGGGAATATATTTTAAAACCGAATATAAACTTAGGACAGGGCACATTTCATCTGTTGACTTGGCATGGGCGTGCTTAGCCGACATTTAACACAACATTCCATCCTAGTCAGCGTCCAGTCAGAAGGTTTGCTTCGATTGGCCATTGCACCGTCACAGTTGGAATTTTCTAGATCATGTCTTGTTTGACAATTATTAAGCTGATCTAATTATTTCTCAAACAAATTTCAACTTACAAACCACAAACAAATATATATATATTTTTTTTAAATAGAAGAGTTAGAAAAACTTTTTGAAGTGAAATTACAGATTTTGTTACTTCCACAGCAATTGTGATAACATGTAGAATTGTAGGATGTGTTTAAATACATTTCACAGACAAAGAAATAATTTAATTCGTCATGCTTGACGTGTAACTTACAAATAATACTTGTTTAATTTGAGGTATATATATAAATTAGGTCTCCTTAGCGGTGGTGGATGCAGTAGTGTTGATCTTCGTGTTAGTTTTCATATATTCTTCTTCTTCTTTGATATTCTCTGTGTTTTTGGATCTTCAATTCACATCCCTGAATTTCTGTAAAGGCAGCTAGTCTTGTTGGGTGTTTTAATTTGGTGATCTAATTATTAAGAAACCCATAGACGAGATGACGATCACGGCCACCCCCATCATCAAAGACGGGCACCTCACGGTACGTGGGAAGGTGGTTCTAAGTGGAGTTCCGGCCAATGTTGTCACTTCTCCGGTCAGTTGTGGGTCAGCTTTTATAGGTGCAACTTCCCCTACTAGAAGTTGTCGCCATGTCTTCACTCTTGGAGTTCTTGAGTAAGTTTTTTCTTCTTTTTTTTTTGGGTAAACATTATCTATGGTTGTTATGAGGTGATGATGAGCATGTCATTTTGCTTTGTTGCTTAAGTAGGGATTATTATTTTTCATATTCAAGGTTAAGGATTTAATTGGTTTATTTAGTTGAGAAATGAGTAGAATAAATAATATGGGTTTAATTTTTTATAGTTTTTAGTGATTTTGAAGAATTTTGGAAGTATGAGAGACGAGTTTCTACATTTTTAGGTATATATTTCATTTGTGTTTATGCTTAAAAGTATTGGGTTTAGGGGATTTTAATTCTTACTGGTTTTCATGAAATTTAAATGTATTTTGTTTTGATTAAATGATGACAATGGTGACATTTGCACCCTTGCATTTCATGGGTATTATATGAAGAGACAGGGAAGTAGAACATGAGAAGAAAGGAATGGGCTTTTCGTCAGTGTTAATAAGTTTACGCGTCTTTTCTTCATATTTCTCTTTGATATACTTCAATTTATGATCCCCATTTCTTCAATTATTCAATTTTTATTGCTGTGTTATGGACATTGCAGAGGATATAGAATTCTATGTCTATTCAGATTTAAGATCTGGTGGATGATACCACGAGTTGGAAAATCTGGTAGCGATATTCCCGTTGAAACCCAACTGCTACTTTTGGAAGCAAGGGAAGATTCTGCAATTCATGATGAGACCAATGAGTCAACTACTGAGAACACTTTCTACATACTTTTATTGCCTGTTTTGGATGGTGAATTCCGGACGAGTTTGCAGGGGAGTTCTACAAATGAGCTTCAGTTTTGCGTCGAGAGTGGTTAGTTCCTTCGTGGGTCTTTTAGATAGTAGTGAATATATATCTAGAGACACATTTTTCAGTTTGGATTTTGGGCTCGGCACTGACTTCAGTTTTACTTTCTAATGGTTGGTTACTTCAGGGGATCCTGATGTTCAGTCCTCACAAGCCCTGGAAGCTGTTTTCATCAATTCGGGTTCCAACCCCTTTGAGCTCATGAAAGAATCTATCAAGTAGGTTTGTTCCCAAGACATTATTGAATTGCTTTTGCTCTGTAGAACTTTCTTCCTCTGTATTTAGTATCTTGAATTTTTAACTTTTTCAATTATGAAATGTTTGTAGGATGTTGGAGAAGCACAAGGGTACCTTCAGCCACATTGAGGGAAAAAAGGTTAGCATAAATGAGAATCCTTATCTATGTTGCAATGAATTCTATAAGAACATGAACTGGAGAAATGATCAATCAAAATATTTTTCTCAGCTGGAAATTATTTGATGAAGAAATATGATGTTTTGATTTAACTGACAGATCCCAGCAAACTTAGATTGGTTTGGGTGGTGCACTTGGGATGCTTTCTATAAGGATGTCAATCCACAGGGAATAAAAGAGGGACTTCAAAGGTATTATAGAAAACATATTTATATTTCAGTTTTGAGCTTGGCTGAAAGGTGACCTATAACCAGTTTCTAACTTGATCTAATAACTTTATATTCGTTGCATGTTCTGTTTTGTTTTCTATGCAGTCTATCTGAAGGAGGATGTCCAGCAAGATTTCTAATCATTGATGATGGCTGGCAAGATACAGTAAATGAATTTGACAGAGAAGGTGAACCACTAATTGAAGGGACACAGTAAGTTCCTTGTACTGGTTATGTCACTTCTTTTGCAAGGCCTTTTTTAGAGTCTGATATTGACCTCCTAACTGGACCTTCTATTGAATCATAGGTTTGCAACCAGATTAGTTGATATCAAAGAGAACAAAAAGTTCAAGGATATTGGGTCTGATGGTACAGGTGATGACTTCTGTGGGTTTATCAAATCCATCAAAGAGAAATATGGGCTGAAGTAAAATTCCTACTCAGATCACGGTATTATATTCTTTCTTTCATTTATTTTTAGATATTAGAATCAACATGGTGGTTTTATGTTACAGGAATGTCTACATGTGGCATGCCTTGGTTGGTTATTGGGGAGGGCTCCTTCCAACATCTGAAGCGTTGAAGAAATACAATCCAAAGATCGTTTATCCAGTTCAGTCTCCAGGTAACGTGGGAAACCTTAGAGATGTTGCTATGGACAGCTTGGAGAAATATGGAGTTGGGATTATTGATCCATCAAAGATAAACGAGTTCTACAATGATCTTCATAGTTACCTAGCTAGTAGAGGTGTAGATGGAGTCAAGGTAGATGTACAAAATGTGATAGAAACAATGGCATCTGGCTATGGAGGACGTGTCTCATTGACAAGACAGTACCAGGGGGCCCTTGAGGAGTCCATTGCAAAGAACTTCAAAGACAATAATCTAATTTGCTGCATGAGTCACAACAATGACTACATTTACAGGTAGGCCTGTGTGTTTGTATCTCCTACATTCTCTTTCAGATACTTGTTCTGGTGGCTTATAAGCCAATTACTAAGTAGTTCCTGATCAAGTGGATTTGTTACTTTCAGCTCGAAGAAGAGTGCTGTTGCTAGAGCCTCGGAGGATTTCATGCCAAGGGAGCCAACTTTCCAGACTTTGCATGTTGCTTCTGTAGCATTCAACAGTCTTCTTCTAGGGGAGATTGTCGTAACAGACTGGGACATGTTCCATGTAAGATGAGATTTATTTCTATTTTTTTTTCTATAACAATTCTCATCTCTTTTTCAATTTCAAAGGTGGGTAGGTTTAAGGACTTACGGGTAATGACTTCTTGAAGTCAACTAACTCTTAGGTGATGCTAGAACTTGCACATAACTATTTTAAATCCTTCATGATACCACATAAACATTATTCAGTATCATCAACTTCATAATTTGAAGTTTCATACTACTGACACAATCAGAAACATATCTTAATTTCTATCAGCATCTGCCAAGTCAAATTGGCCTTTATCGACTCAGTAGTCACATCAATTTTTATTTTTCAATTGAAAGTCCTTTAGAATTGAAGAAATTTAATGGCTTTTGTTGTTTAATCTCAGAGCAATCATGAAACAGCTGAGTTCCATGGAGCGGCTAGAGCAATAGGTGGATGTGGGGTATATGTAAGGTAAGGCAAAAATTCATTAGCAGAATTTGTAATGATTTTTGTATTCATCTATTTTCTATTTCTAGCTTTCTTAGAATGTGGGAAGTCATGTAGAAACTTTTTCCCCCCCTCTATACAGTGATAAACCAGGCATACATGACTTTAAAATCCTCAGAAAGCTAGTATTACCTGATGGATCTGTTCTAAGAGCCAGATATGCTGGACGGCCTACTCGGGATTGTTTATTTGAGGATCCAGTAATGGATGGCAAAAGGTAAACTTTTTTCTTGAATATCTTCTATGAAATTCCAGGTTTCGATACTAGACATGCTCACTGTGATCATTACTTGAAATTAACCTTGCAGCCTGCTGAAGATTTGGAACTTGAACAAGTTATCAGGAGTTGTAGGTGTTTTTAACTGCCAAGGAGCAGGAAGTTGGCCATGCAAGGAGAGAACTCTTGAAAATCTCGAGTTAGAATCCAAGCCTAAATCCATTTCTGGCTATATCAGTCCCAGCAATGTTGAATTGCTAGAAGAGGTTGCAGGTGAAAATTGGACTGGAGAGTGCGCTGTGTATGCTATCAATTCAGGTAATTTTCAGAGGTCCACCATTGTTTCTCCAACTTTCTTTTTCTTTATATGACTGGTATGTTTCTCCAAATTTCTTGGATCGATTAACAGAGTTATCGAACTTCTTTTTCAGGATCTCTCTCTAGACTACCAAAGGATGGAAAGGTGGAAGTCACTTTGGGTGTTCTTCAATGTGAAATTTATACTATATCTCCAATCAGGGTCAGTTATTTAAACATCATTCTTTTCATCCTTTGCCTTCTATTACTCATCTTTAAATGTACTCAATATTGGTATAACTACTGCACCAGGAATACAACCAAATGGTTCAGTTTGCTCCAATTGGATTGGTTGATATGTACAACTCTGGAGGTGCAATTGAAGCTCTGAACTGCACCAGCGATTCTTCGGGATGTACGGTAAAGATCAAAGGGCGAGGATGTGGTCGATTTGGAGCCTATTCAGGATCAAAACCAAAGTCTTGTTTTATAGATGGAAAAGAGGAAGAATTCGATTATGATGTGAAGGACAGGTTCTTGACATTAAAACTTCTACCTTGTCCTGAAGGTGAAATCAATTCGCGGGAAATTGAAATTTTCTACTGAGACCTTTTTGTTGATGTAACTCGTATCATGGGTCTGTGTTTTTGGGACGTTTCATTGAGTTCTGATGAATGTGTATTCTTAGTTGCATCATTGTATGGAAGGTAGGATGTCAAGATGTCTTGATTCCTACAAGATATAAGTTTACTGTAAACTGATTATCAATTTCAACATGTTCTTATTCTCGCAAGAAAAATATTGCATTTGATGCAATGGGATTTCAATTCTTTGCTCAAATTATTCTTGGTTACCGTTAAAATTTTCTTTTCATAAAAAAATAAAGAAAGAACTTAGAGAAAAAAAATTGATAAAATTTTTCTAATTCCTAAACACCAAAATTATGGCTAACTCATATGAACAAAATATGAACTTTGGCCCAGCCTTAGATATTATATATTCAACCTTGTCAAAGCTAGGGTGTTGGTAAATTGAAATTATGGTCTAAAGTTTGCACTAATTTTAAGTAGTTGAAACTTGAAGATTTTGTAATATTGTTATAATTTATTTTATTTATTTATTTTTTAAATGTGGGTATCCTACAATTTAGGTGAGATTAAGTCCATGATTGCACACATCAATCCACTAAAAATTAACTTAAAAATTCATTACATCATAAAAAAAAACATTTATTTGAATGTAAATTCTATTTATAATAATTTACAAAACAATCTATTTTCTTAAGTCCATTCAATTCTTCAACCTCCATGATGAGCAAAAGCTATTTACAATTGCTATACCAAAACTTTTAGAACCAATTGATGCAAAGATTCACTTTTGAATTTTGACTATCAACTGTTATTTTTATGTTGTTTTTATGAAGGATTAATCAAATGATTCAACGATCCAGATCTAGTAGGTGATATCTCTAGGTTATTTGGGTCGTAGGATGCATTAAAGATTCGCTTGCACGAATGAAAACACAGAACATAAATATTTCCTTCCTAGATATTGTAACATATCTGAATTTTGAGCCTACCATCCTCTCTTGCCTTTTGGACCGTCCGCCGCTCTGTATCTGAAGAACCCTCGTCACTGTACTATAAACCCTTATCTTCTCTCTCTCTCTCTCTCTCTCTCTCTCTCTCTCTCTTCCATCATGTCTTCTGCAACACCTATCGTCAAGCCTCTATCTATGGCGGACGGCTGCTTAACCTCTCTCTCAACTCAGTTCACTACCAAAACCTCATACTGCCCATTTATCTCTTTCCCTTCAAAACCCATTAGAGTTCTTCACCTCTCCTCTACTTCTTCTTCTTCATTTCCTTCATGGGTATCTCTGAAAAACAAAATTTCTTCATCGCCAGTAGTCACTCTGGTTGCTTCGACTTCCGATTGGGCTCAACAAGAGGAGGGAAATGAAGTCGAAGAAGGGTCTGAAGATGGAATTGAAAGCGGCGGAGATGGGTTTGTGGAGGAGAACAGTGAAGGGTCTTATTCTGAACCTCCCGAAGAGGCTAAACTTTTTGTTGGAAATTTACCTTATGATATGGATAGTGAGAAGTTGGCTGAGCTTTTTGACCAGGCTGGAGTTGTGGAGGTCGCCGAGGTATAAATTTCTTTACTATTAATGTTCAATGTCTCTGCTTTGATTGAATTTTAAGTAAATTGGGACTTTTTGAAATGTGGGTTGATTTTGTTTTGATTGCTTTTTAGGTAATTTACAACAGGGATACTAATCAGAGTCGTGGGTTTGCATTTGTCACCATGAGTACCATTGAAGAAGCGGAGAAAGCTGTTGAGATGTTCAACCGTTATGTGAGGATTTATGTTTGTTTACTAAGTTTCAATTATCTGATTTTACATGTTTTAGCAGAATTGAATTTATTGTTTTTTTCCCCTTGAAATGTATAATTTAATATTCTTGCGCAATTGTTTCGTTGAAACCTCTTCAGTTTGGAGTCTCACTGTAGTGAACGTAATGCATAGAGTGAAATAGGGAATTGATGATTACATCTGTCTACCTCCAAGAGTAGCTTTTTCATTTGGTCAAACCAGCTGCTTAGTTTTGATAACGACCAAGCATTTGTTTACAACATTCACATACAGAAGAATACCGTATTCATTTTCAGTGTGGTTGTTTCTCACTATTGTAAGACAAGTTACTCAGCGAGGGCTGGTGAGATACATTTATGAGATAGCTAACAACAAACAATAATTCTATCTTTGAAACATATTATACATCAAATTGCCCTTTCTCCATGGGTAAGTTCTAGGTCAAAATAGCTTCGGAGCTGTGACAACTACTGCCAAGGGGGAAAATGCCATTAAGATTATTCTTGGTTCACCAATAAGACCACCCAGTAGTTGTGTAGTATGTTTAGAAGGATGGCATTCCTGAATTCTTTGTGTTCTCATCATACTAACCTTTCATTAGGGTATTCTATTAGTATTCTGACTAATGCGTTTGTTTTACAATTGTCTACCTATGTTTTCTTAGAAACTTGATTGAAATTGTCTAAATCTGTGAACTTGGTTGAAAGTTACCTCTGCGTTTGAAACAGGATATCAATGGCAGACTTCTAAATGTAAACAAGGCTGCTCCTAGAGGGTCTCGTCCAGAGAGACCCCCTCGAGAGTTTGAGCCTTCTCTCAGAATCTATGTTGGAAACCTGCCATGGCAAGTGGATGACGCTCGCCTGGAGCAGGTGTTTAGTGAACATGGAAAAGTGGTGGATGCCAGGGTTGTTTATGACCGGGAAACTGGACGTTCACGTGGGTTTGGGTTTGTAACAATGTCCACACAGACCGAGCTGGATGATGCTATTGCTGCTCTTGATGGACAGGTAAGATGCTTCTATTTTTCAATAGAAAATTCAGGGTATACCTTCTCCATATTTCTTTTGATGGCAATCATATGCATGCATATGATTATATAACGCTAGGACCCAATTTACCTATCCAAAAAAAAAATCTAGGACCTAAATTAATATCTAACGTTCAAAGTAAGTCTGATCAGATATTTTGTCGCATTATTTTTAGAAAGTATCAAAGAAAAACAGTCCCCAGAAAGCTTTTCGATCTGGTCAGTTCCTTCTACTCCTAAGTAGGACCAGTTGACTTCTGGGTTTCGATTCCACTGTACGTGCACCAGGTTTATGTCATTTAACAGGAGGTAGTAATACTGATCCAACTGGACTTGTAGCTTAGTTGAATAAATCTTTTAGTCTTTTATTTGGCAACCTTGACATCGTGGTGGGTGAGTACTCTTGAGGACTATGGTGGTGGTGGAGTAAAATGTGGTTTGATCACTTAGTTAAACCGTGTCCATAGCAGTGCCAATAGGGTTTAAAGCAACTTTCTGGTCTCCTTATGTTGTATGTACAAAGTTATTTTTCAGTGTTAGGAAAAGAAGAAACAGTGTGATTTTGTGTGTTGAGTTACCTGGGTACTATAGCGAAGTTGCTTGAGTTCGTGGAGATGTCTGGGTAAAGCACCTAAAAGAAATGTTATCTACTGCTTACTAGAGCTAAAACCAGGTCTCAATTTGGTGGATATCCTCAAACATTAAAACTGCTGATATTATTAAATCATGATAATATGTTTCACTCCCCACCTTTTGTTTTATCAGGACCCTCTCCTTTCTTCGATAAACAAAAAATCTGAATGTTTGTTATTTGTGGTGCAGAGTTTGGATGGAAGGGCAATCAGAGTGAATGTTGCTGAGCAGAGACCTAGGCGTGGATCCTTTTGATTTGAAGAGATGAATTTCCAAGAGTCCTTTTGCGATCACTTGTAAGTCTGTGGGTTACTGTTGAAAGGTATATTTCGAGTGATCAATTGGCTTTTGTTTAATTTTGAGCTAGTGATAGGAAAGTTTTTGTCTAGGAGTTTGACTCTTTCTCTGAGAAATTGTTTTACCTTTCCTTTTGTTCAATTAATTTTGTTCTGTTTGGTAATTATGTATTTTTATAATCATTATCATCAACTTCTGTGCTATTAACATTTGATAAATCCAATTCTCAAGCTGCATAGAAATTGTAAATTCTTAAATTTAGCTGCACAGTTCAGTTGATCAGTGCAGTGCATATTTGGTGCTAGTCTCAAGCTGCATAGAAACTGTTTAACGCATCCTGGGTCTTCCCGCTTTCAATAGAGGCTTGTCTCATCTCTTGGGAAAGTCCAACTAGAAGGCCAAAAGCGAAAAAGTTATGGCAGGTTTTGTTTTTTGCCGTCATATGGAGCATATGGAAGGAGAAAAATAATAGGATATTGAATGGAGAGGAAGAACAACTGGAGACGGTTATAGTGAACATTAAAGCCTTGATTTTCATGTGGGTCTCTCCTAGTAGACTTTTTGCGGTAGCCCGATGTCAAGACTTTATTTTCTTTTGGGACTCCCTAATTCTGTGATACCAAGATAATATAATTGGGAGGGATTTTGAGACTGCCTGTATGTTGGCCCGACTTAGTATAGTTTTTCATTTTTCATACTGACATACTTGTAATTTTTTTTTGCCAATTTGGCTTATATAATAAAAATTGAACTTTCCCTTATGAAATACATATCCCCCATGATTGATGATACAATAATTAACAAACCTTAGAAACATAGGCCTACTGATCAAGAAGTAAATGGTTTTTGAGCAGTCTGAATTGCTTATGGGGGATCAAAATTATGCTTAAAGTCTCAACCTAGGCTTGAAACTCACCAACAAACCATTCTTCATGTACAGTGTAGTTGCCAGCTTTGGAACAACCGTTTGGCCTTCAATTACCTTAACTGAATACCTCAACAAGATCGAAGCAGCCACCATTTTCATCTGCATGTAAGCAAACTTCTTCCCGACACACAACCTGGGTCCTCCATGAAACACAACATATTTGAACTGGTTCTCACTCACCAACTTCCCGTCTTTGATCCATCTTTCTGGCTTAAACTCCCTACAATCCTTCCCCCATATGGCCTCAGTTCGAGCAATGGCATACATGGAGTAGAGAATTTTATCTCCCGTCTTAGCTATGGTTCCATTAGGGAAAACATCATCCTCTTTAACCTCCTTCATGTCGACTGGTACGGATGGGTAGAGCCTTAATGCTTCCGATAGAGCAGCTTCAAGATACACCATGTTCTTTAGGTCATCAATTGTAAACACAAATCGATTCACATCTTCCCAACTACACTTCCTGTTGCTGATAATTTCTTTTATCTCATTGAGAATTTGGTTTTCTACTTGTGGGTGCTCATGTATGAGCCAGAAGAACCATGCCAGTGCAACTGAGCTCGTGTCACGACCTGCTAAAATGAAACTTACGCAGAAATCTTTAAGAAACTTGTCACTGAATCTATAATTCTTGCCTTGTTCATTATCTGGGTCTTTCTGCATTATGAGTCTTGATAATAGATCGACCCTATCATTTAAAGACCCAATTTTGCAGCATTCGATCCTTCTTTCAGTAACGGTCTTCATTGCGAACTCATTGATAGTTCTGACAGCTTCCTTGAGCTGCTTCTCTGATCCAACACCAAGGAACTTCATTGTCTTCCATATAAATGGAGGAAATACGAACCTATATAATGTGAGTTCAGCAGCTTTCTCAAAGGCCTTTGCAAAAGGAACATCAGGAATATCAATGGCTAAATACCCAGGATCAACACCAAATGCAGTGATACAAATATTATCGAATGTAAACCGGAGAAGCAAATCTTGTAGATCTATCATCTCACCTGATTTTACAAGCTTGTTTATTAACTTCAAAAGTTTTTGGTGCACCAAGTCTTGTATGGTCCGATAAGAATGCTCTATAAACCGACTCGAATGCATTTGTGAAGTTGCTGCCTGCCTTTGTTCCTTCCATAATTCATCATCAGCGTTAAAGATGCCATCACCAAGTAAATCAGAGAACCTCTCTCTGAAATACTGTCCTTTAGGGAAGTTGTCAAACCTTGTCTTGAGCATGTATTCAATGGTGGAAGGATCGACAGTCAGGATTCCATGGATATTATCCATCCAAGTTCCTCTATGGTATAGCGTTCCTCCGCATCTGATTAAAGATTCAGTTCCCCAGTTGTAGACATCTTTGATGTTGAATAACAGCGTGGGTGCGATACCGAGGACCGGCCATAACATGGGACCTTTGTTGGTGAGTCTCTGAACAACAGCACTATAGATGAAGAGAGCTAACAGAGCTAAAGCTAAGTCAGAGAATCTCAAGTGGCTTACCAGTACTGACCAGTCCATGATGAAGCTCAGTCTTTTCTCCTCCACAATAGTAGCTACTAGCTAGAGCCTTTAGCAGGGAAACTTAAACGTGCAGATGAGGGGGAAAGTTGATGGGGGTGGTGAGAGACCAGAGATCTCACTCAGTTTATAAGTGAAGTAGAGAAGTGAGTGTTCCAGTAGTTGTCCTTTTGTTTTATTTAAAACTCTCTCATGTGTTATAGATAAGCCTAGAAGAGGGTTATTCAGGGAACATAATTATACTCCCAAGTGCATCTATCATTTGGAAAATTTCTACTTTCACTGACCACTTTTTACACCCTGATAAGCACTCAAAACTGTAATATTTGACCCTTAAAAAAACATTTTACTAAGCCTTAGAATTGTTAAAAAAGAGCTAATTGTTATCATTTTGTATTTTTATAGGGATTAAGTTTGGAAGTTCACAAAATGACTCAAAAAGCATGTGAATCAGCCCAAAGAAGAGAAATTGGGTCACTTTACAACACAAGAGGCGGTTGGCAAAGATGGCTTGAGAGCTAGTTGTTCACGTAATAGGTCCTGAGTTCAAACCTTAGAAGCTGCAGAATTTTAAATATTTTTGGAGTTTTTCTAAGAGCCTGAGAAGCACTGGATCAGAACCTGAGCAGCACTGGATCATTATCTTCTGGCAAATCCAAGATTCAGATTCAAATTCAAGATTCAGATTCAAATTCAAATTCGAATTCAAATTCAAATCTGCCTTATCTTATCTTTACACAGATCCATAATTCAAATTCAAAAATTTGAATTAGTCTTTTATCCTCCATCTGTTATCCTAACCGTCTATTTTTAAACCCTAATCAATTTGGGCCGTTCAACTGCTGATAATTTTTGAAGACCATTGGATCCTCCAGAATCATCTCAACCGTTGGTGCAGCCTCCAGAAAAACTATAAATAGAGGGCATTTCCATCAGTTGTATTCATTCCAGAGTACTAAGAGTTGTAGTACATTGAGAGAGAAATTGAGAGTTTATTTTCAGTTTTAGTTGTAATACATTTAATTCAGTAATGCAATTTTATTTCTCTTTTTCTTTCTTCCATATCATGTCTGCTTAATTTATTTTCAAGAGAGGGATGAAGCCACCATGGCTGACATGTATTTAGTTTAGTATTTATTTTTCTTATTTATGTTTTCCTCCAGAGAGACTTCTATGAAGATCTCAATGATCAACGCCTCCTATGGAGCGTTGGGGGAATCATAAATCTTTGTCTATAAAGTTTATATTCCTTTTCTTCAGTTTTTTATTGATTAAAAATAAGGAAAGGATTCTATGTGATTGCCTTCTAGGTAATACAAAGAATGCCTGTTCTTATTTACATTAGAATAAGGAAGAAATCCTGGTGGATACATAGATAAAGAGTAAGTGAATGCTAAATTATTTACATGGATCTGTGGTGGTGGATTCCATTCTCTTGAGAATCCATCCCATTTGTTCCTAAATTATCAGTTTAGTTTAGTTTATTTATTTATTTCAGCAATCCTAAAATTATTCTCAATTAATCACTCCCTTTTAATCTCATAAGTTTAATCTGAAATTAATATATTTTCACCGGTTCTCTACTTGATTTGGTTCGATATCCTACTTACCGCTTTACTATTTTAGTAGAGAAGTTGCAGGTTTTTGTATTGGTGTAAGATCCACAACGATAATTTAATCTCAAGATTTTACACCTTTCACACCCCTGAAGAGACCTGCATCGAGAAGATCTTCACAAAAAATCACACTGTTCTGAAGCTCTTTGTTTTTTTGGGCATTGATTGAAATTTTAAAAATCAAACTCCAACAAGCTTTTGAGGTGGTTATGTTGTTCCGAATGATCTTATGTTTTGTGGGGATGATCTAGTTGGTAAGGAGATCATCCTTGCAAAAAAAAAAAAAATTCCTGAATTTATAGACCAGTGTAAACGAGGTGTAAGAATAAGTGGGCAAGAAAAGTAGTTGAAGTTAAGGATTCTTTCAATATTATTTGGAAAACATATTATGAGAAAATATCAATTTTTTGTTCATCATTACCGAATTTTTCAACAAAATATATCTTTTTAATACCAGTTCAAATAGCATGCTAATCCTTTTTTGCTTTCGCTCGTTTGCCCATGAAATTTAAGAAGCTTCACTGCAACTCATTTTGTTTACTTAATAAACTGATTATATAGTAGTATTTTTGCATGAAAGTGGTGATAAAAAACAAGGTCTGAAAGAGGATTTTCTTCCGCCACTTATAATTCAGACTAGTTAATTAGTGTTTCCAAAGTTGTTGATGTTGGGAGTTGACCCACGACCAGGGTTTGAAATCTATCAGACACGTTAACATGCTAACAATTGTTCATTGACCTGTCTTACAGATTAACAAAAAAAGAAAAATTTCGTATGATGTCGAGCTCAGATTAACAAAAACAAAAAAGACAATGTCGTATGATATGAGCTTGACGAACCCTAATTGATTAGGGGATGGTGCCCGCATTTACAACAGAAGGTACTGAGTACAGACATAATAAATCGAGTAGGTTGAAAATTGAGTGAGTTATGTACGGATGGGTTAGGTTCAACCAGTGATTGTATGCAGCACCCAACTAATAACGATTTAAATTCTGCTTTCAGTAGCTGCGTTTGGTGTAGCGACATCTCTGTTCAACAGAATACATATCTATGAATTATGGCAAAAACTAATGAAGCAATTTTAGTTGGGAAAGTAGGTGGGTTTTTATTCCACCAATAAGTCTGTGGGATTTTTAATTGGTCGCTTCGGCTCTCTGTTTTTGTTCCTCGCTCTGGTTACTTAGATTAGTACTTTTTTATGAAACAAATTTTTTACTAACTTAAAGATATGTTTGTAGTGGAATCACTAAGGGCAAGTACTATTGGAGAGGTTTTAGGGGTAAATTAAGTACTAAGGTGGGAGTTATATGTCTCAAACTCATCCCCTCAGCCTAAAATCTAACCATATTTGGGGCTGAGAATAGAGAAAATAAAGATTGACAGAGGGCTTAGAGGGCGACAAAGGGAGTGAATGACAACAATCCCTCCAATTTTTTTAATTTTTTTTTAAAAAAATAGGTTTGAGCCACAAAGGGAGTCTGGGGTGACACTCCCTCCGTCGCACCCTTTTTTTGATTTTTTTTGGTTGTTGTATAACTATACTCCCAACAACCAAAACATACCCTAATACTGATTCTTTGTTCAATTGGATACAAATTTGGAGCAGTTACATCCTTCATCTGTTCCTGACTAGGACTGTTATCTACTTCCAGCTTTCATGGTAAACGAGTGGGAACTGAACCTCCATCCATGTCTTGTGGCACCCAATAAATTTCGTTTTGTACCGTTCAACAGGGGTGTGAGAAGCTCATAAACTGTCTTCAACACCATTTTCAATAGAGGTCGTCATCAAGGGATAAACATAGCAGAGGTCACCATCAACAGGTGCAGGAAAGGACACCACCAACGGATGCAAAGAAAAGCACCACTAATAGGCGCAACAACTTTTATTTAGAAGTACCTACGTATATATTTATACATATTAAATTGCTGGCACATTGCACTATAAAATTTGTTAATTTGGATATTTCACTTGTCAATATAAGCTTATTATTAGGTCACCACTGGGTAGAGCCTCAATGCTTCCGATAGAGTAGCTTCAAGATACACCATGTTATCTAGATCATCAATTGCAAACACAATTCTATTCGTACCTTCCAAACTACACTTCCTGTTGCTGATAGTTTCTTTGATCTCATTGAGAATTTGGTTTTCTACCTGTGGGTGCTCATTTATGAGCCAGAAGAACCATGCCAGTGCAACTGCGCTCGTGTCACGACCTGCTAAAATGAAACTTACGCAGAAATCTTTAAGAAACTTGTCACTGAATCTATAATTCTTGCCTTGTTCATCATCTGGGTCTTTTAGCATTATGAGTCTTAATAATAGATCGAACCGCTCAATGAAAGAACCAAATTTGCAGCATTCGAACCTTCTGTCAGTAACAGTCTTCTCTGCGAACGCATTAACAGTTCTGACAACTTCCTTGAGTTGCTTCTCTGATCCAAATGGAGGACATATGAACCTGTAATATGTGAACTGCTACAGATATTACACCTAATCACACCCATCAAGAGGCCTGTGCGGAGAAAATTCTCTGAATGAGGTTTCTTGAGGATGGGAACGAAAAATCACTTTGTTTTAAAAGCCTTAGTCCCATCAAAACTGATTGGAATTCTCAAGTTGGTTAGGAGATCATCTTCTCAAACAAAAACAAAAACAAACAAAACAATCCAGGCTTGAAATGGGTGTAAATGAAGTGTAAGAATAAGTAGAGTGTGTAGAAATAATATTGTATTGTTGATTCTAAACTGCCGGCAATTCAAAATAACAACAACACAATTATAAAATTGTTTGTTGGTTTTACACAACTGACATACCATTTTATGAAATTTGTACTATCGATTCTAAGAGACCTGACGAATTATTCTACCAAAAATTGTGGCTTTAATAAAAGTTTATTTGAAAATATGCGTGGCCAGAGAGAAAATATCAACTTTTTGTTTATTTTTGCCGAATTTTTCACTTAAAATTTTGAATTTCAATCCAAATGACATTCAATTTCTTTTATTTTTTGCCTTTCTCCTTTGAGTATGAACTCTTCCGACTTAAAACCCGGGCGCTTCTCTAAGTGAGCACTGCAACTCTGCTTCAGCAATTTGATTTTTGTTAACTTAATAAACTGATCATATAGTATACCTTTCCATCAAATTGTTGATACAAAACAAGGTTTCAAAGAGGATTTTACCCTCCACCGCAAATCCATTCAAGTTAACCCTTACCAATGTTAGTCGTTGGACTCACGACCTGGATTTTAAACCCAAAAAGGTCGTAGGGTTATTCATAGCTTTTTTATGAACCCTAATTCATTAGTGCTCGCATGTACAACAAAACGTACAGTCATAATAAATAGTAGGGATTGAAATTGAGTGTATAATATAGGGAGGGGTTTGGTTAAACCAATTAGTAGTGATGCTGCAGCAGCCAACTAAATGATTTAAAATGTGCAATGAGCGAGTAGTAACTGCTTTTGGCCTGGCCACATCCTATTCTACAGACTAGAGAACACCTATGATTGATGGCTTTGATATGGCCAAAAATATTCCACGACTAAAATGCTCGAAACCAACCCTAATTGAGGGATTAGATATAATAGAATGTAACGTGAAAAACATGTCTTCTTGCCTTGAAGAAAACCTATGTAGTACATTTTGTAGTTTCAATGGGAACTCTTTTACACCACTCACCTGTTCATGAACCACCCCACCTCACCCATTCCCTACTCCTATGAGTACCATTTCACTGCAGCAACCATGGTTCACTTACGCATACATAATTTTTGGGGTGCATCCAAACTTACCCTTTCAAAAAAAATACGGAGGTTGCGGGATTGTTAACTATTTTTAGCTTTAACCACGTCTCTGCAAGAATAATCACCTCTTTCTTGAAGCATAAAATTGATTGATTTTATTTACAGATTTTACAAAAGTAGAACCCTTCGTGAATTATAGAGGGTATACACCTTTCATTACACTGTCAACAGCCAAACATACCCCTAGTGAAGATGGTTCTTTCCCCAATTGAATACAACTTTGGAGCAGTTACATCCTTCTTCTGTTCCTGACGAGGACTGTTATCTAATCCATTTCCAGCTTTAATGGTAAACAAGTTGGGACTAAACCCGCCATCTGTGCCTTGTGGCACCCCAAAAACTTCTTTTTGTAGCCTTTGGGTTTATCACAAAAACCTTCGCTTGTTGCATATGATGATTAAATATAATCACCAAGAACAATGAAGATCCAAACCTGTTTCTGTGGACCTAAATGTAGAGACCAACTACACTTCTACGACGAAAGTCTTTTAGCACTTGCAACTGCTTCCACGTAGTAGTACAATCTCCAAAGTGTAACATTATCCTTCAAAAACCAACGATACAATTCATTATTGGCTAAAAAAAGATGGCACGAAATCTTTAACCACATTACGACCTTCTAATAACTTACCACTTTTTCCAAATCAATATGAATTTCCTTGCAAGGAGTTCCTCCTTTTGGTAGCTTACTACGTCGGACAATTTCCACAACGCGGTCTAGATTTTTCGGTGGGAGATTTTGAATCAGTTTCCGTAGTTGCTGCTTCTCAGCAAGGTTCATCTGTCTGCAAATTCAGTCGGAAAATAGCATCACAGTTTCCTAATAGAAATAAAATGAGAGCCTTGGAAACAACTATTTTAAGACATGCTTCAAAGTACAAGCAAACTAATAGTTGCAAAAACAATTCTTAATTGAAACTTGAAAAGAAGACAAGAAACAAAATAATAAGATCAGACTAAGACAACGAATAGCAAGCAATTAAACTCTTTGTTCAGTAAGACCTATACCAGTTCAGATAAGTGAATTGCTTGCAGGCATACCTTCGAGCTTTAGTATCAACTTGAGAGGACATGGAAAGATCAACATATATCAAACATTTTCATATTTTTTTTTGATCTTTTGGGTTCCTCAGTTCACTGTTTTGCCCGATCAGTATCCTGATTTTGGTTTATCTGACCATTAACCCATAAAACAACTTCTTTCATTATTATTGAAGGAAAGAGTTTCTTTTTCCTTCTAAGAAATCAGCCCAAGGCATCTTTCTAACTTTTTCACTTTTTCTTAAAATAAGATTCTATAGTAGTTAGGTTTCTATCTGTCCAACTTCAAATGAACTCCCTAACCTCTGGTGAATGCAACCCAAGTGTAACTTTTCCACTCGCAAGAGCAAAACAAGTGAAGGGGATTAGTAAAAAGCTTCAGTTCGAGACTAGAGAAATTCAAATATTGCTAAAATTGCTTCTACAAAGCTTCAGTCCGAGCTTCTGTAACAAGCTTTAACTAGATGCCTTCCAATTTTGAATGTTCAGTCTCCTACCACAAAAATGGTGTGCTTGGATGTTAAGATATAGGGAAACAGTCCCTTATGTAGTCCCTAGAACAGCTTTTCTAGGAGGCATGTTTCCTAAAAGCCAGCAGCACTTCAACACTGTTGGTTAGGTTTTACATTACCCATCATTATTTCAAAAGTCGGAGGAGTTCAAGTTGACTAGTTTGTATTGTTTGGGGTGGACGAAAAAACGACATGACTAGGGATCACTTTGAATAGGGTTTGCCTCAGTCCGACTTGCCATTGACTCGGTCTCTGCCTGACTTGAAATGATTCACGTGTTGACTCAGGTTTTTGTCTCACAATGTTTGAGGCTGGATTGTCCAAGACGACCTTTAGTCTTGGTGAAGCAAGATCCGGACTGAGTAATATCTTTTCTTGTTCCATATTAGCTATAAAATGGATTGCATGTTCCTTCTATTATTCTTAACAAGGACATTACGTCCAAAGGAGAGAAGCTCACCCCAAAAAGACACTTATGTTAACACAAAAATTTGATCACCAAGAAATACAAAACTCCAAATAGTCCAAAGATTTCATATTAGTTCCTAAGTTTAAAGACAATGAAGAACATACCTGCACTTGGACACCACAATATCAAGAAGTTCTTCAAGCTGCTGCTCCATTTTCTCTAGCTGAAAAAAGAGAAGCAATTGACTTCAGCTAGGCTACGGAAGCTCTTAATTTCTTGCTGATTCACTAAATGTTCCATTTACTGACAAAGATTCATGGTGTCAGTAAGTGAAAATTCGCAAGGGAGGAGAATAGAATGAGGGAAAAACACTTTCTATGTACAAATTAGGCCGAAAAGTGTCATATCTTAGGCCCAGAGGTGCATTTGAATGTGTTCTTCCAACTTCCAAGTACATTAACCACAAAACTGACAATATGTTTTTTTATATTATCATTTCTCCTTCCTCATGGAATGCCAAATTAAACTTGTCCGTATTTTGGTTTCATTTATAACAACCGAAGAAAGAAGTACTTGTGTCAGAGAAGTCTCAGATTTGGGACTGTGTGAGATACCTCTGCATTTTTTTTTATTTTTTTGTTCCCTCATTGCAAGGTTCCAATAAAAAAAAGGCAGTGATTAACATACCCAAAATTATCTTCCACAAATATAAGGTAAAGTACGGTTATTAAGAAAAAATTTCTGTGGAGAATTATAATTATGTTTGTGTTTCAGTTACTATATACAGTAGTTTTGAAAGAATAATGTTCTGAGTTATAAACATCCTTAGGAGCTAATAAATAAATTTTATAGAATTACCTTTGTCGATAATTCATCAGAATATTTTTTCACAACTTCCTTCGCTAGCGATCCACCATTTTCTAGAAGAGTTAGCAAATCTTCGTCCACCTGGGAAATATTGAGGTCCGTTGTCAGAAGTAGTTTAACACACAGTAGTGCTCAACTGTGAATGACATAAATAACATGAAAAACCCAATATGAAACTGATATACCTAAAGTAAGTCCTAGCTTTCTTTTACCAAACTTGAACTAGATGGACAAATAACAGTATCCTATGTATGGTGTAAATAAACTGCTCGTCTCAGGCTCATCACGAGCTCGGAGAGATACATTTACTCATTAAGAATATCATGAGTGACACTGGAATACTCTTCTGAAAGTTTCAATTGGATGGTTGCATGTCCTTCCTCACCTGATTCTTTTATCAGAAACTATTTGCTTTATGGGATTCCTCACTCAATTTCTGTTGTACCTCTATGACGTGTCTATACAACAACTCTTCCTAACTCTAACCAATGCACTTGAATGAAAATTATGCTACTGTTATTACTTCTGTATTCTTCTCCTCTACTTCAACGGGATCCTCAGTAGCCCTCCTCTTTTTGTATTTGGTCCTACAAGCATTACTCGAAGGCTGAAAAAAGTAAACCATGTCAGATGAAAACATAATCAAACAGCAAACCGGAAGATATAGTAATAAAATGGTTGTTTGATAATCACCTTAGGTCCACCTGGACCATCTCTCCAATGAGGTATCTTTGTCGACTTGCAATCAGAGCAGCTCTTCTTTTGATCATTAAAGTGGCTTTCCTCCGAAGAAACTGTATCTGGGCATTTGTCATCCATGTCTTCTGACACTGATCCCTGTTATTAGAATAGGACATCAGCAACGTTTGGACTTGTAAGGTGCCATGCGGCTTGCACTGATGAACAATCTCATGAATTTAGGCTCAGCTGAAGCTAGTTTTGATATTCATTCAAAAGATTGGCAGTGTAGAATTATTTGTTGGCGATTCAAGAAATCCTAAAATAATGGGAAGATCACTCTTTGTCTTGCACATTTAGCTTATCAGCTTGTCACATTACAATTTCGTCAATTTATTTCTTTATCATTAAAAACTTTGACATGTTATTTAAGAGTTGGCATTTTATTACTAACCACAGCATAAAGAAAAAATAATTTATATCGGATTTCTTCAATAATCTCCATGCATTTCTTCCCTCGCCATCGATCAACTAGTGGCATCACATGAATCGTCTAATAAAACTTTCGTCAAAGGTAACCAAGCAAATAAGGGTATGAAGGATTCTTTCCTTACTATTTTAGAAATTCCAGTGATCCAAAATGGTCTACAATTGCCAAGGAACTCTTAAAGTTCAGTGTAGTTTCAACCTTCATTAACCAAGCAACTACAACCTCAAAATGGTGTAGCCGTTACTTTCCAAACACCCCTTTATTTAGGGATTAGGGCTCAGCCCAAATTTAATCCTCTTAATCAACCATACAGACATGTTTGAGTATCAGGTTTGTGGGGGCCAGTGTGTCTACGTTCCAATCCACACCAGACTCAAACTCTGTCATTATCCATGTTATTGTCAAAAAGCTCTTTTTTGCAAGTAGTTAAATAGTGAAGAGTAATACCTTCAACTTTTCAAGTGTTTTCACAATCCATCAGCCTTTTCTAGCAAAACTATTTGCCATTTTAATAAGTACACACATGCATGTGGTTCCATTGTTCAGTTTAGACTACATTCCAATAATAAATTCACTCAATAGAACAAGAGATATATAACAAAAAGAAAAACCCTAATCAAAGCAGAGGTTCAATGTGCAAACCTCTCCACAAGATCGGGGGCCAACAATGCCAACACGAATAGGGATAGTTGTTGAAGAAGGAGAAGAAGATATTTTCTGCTTCTTACATGGAGAGCAGCTTACAACCCCATGAGATGAATTTGGATAGGTTGATAAACGCTCTTTGTTCCATAGATGTGCCTTTATCCGGTACATAGCTAAAACAGGATCAAGCATCTGCATTCAGTATATTATTAATCATTAGTGTAAATTTGATTCTTTTTATTCTCTGTAATGAACTGATTCATACCCATCAAGAGCTGACAAGACCAACAACATCAGTTTTATCGATGGATACAATAAAACCAGCATTTATAAGCACAACAACCAAGTTGGACATATAGAGTTTACCCACTTTAAAGAGTAACATTTTGTGGAAGTGTTTGTGCCGTGGAGGTATCGTGTTCTCAGGTTTTTTCCCTTGGGACTATAAAACAGCAATATCTTTTATGTCTAATTGGAATGTGTTGTAACCATGAAGAACGACTCTAAATTCTTAAACATCCAGCAAAAGTCTTTCTAATTGTAATTCTTGGTTCTGCTTTTTCTTTTCTTTTTTCTTCTTTGCATTTGAATGGACAGTTAATAGAGCCAACCAATATAGCTAGAGAATATATCTCATCCAAGTAGCCCCGCGATCAATCAGCTTGAGTAAACTGTTAGACGGTCTACATATACAAAACAAACTATTGTGTGAAAGGAATCGGATTTGTGCAACCATAACAGGTAGAATGTGTGTTGGTCACAGATCTAAAAGTCAAGCTCATTTCTAATTTTTTAACTTTCACATTCCAAGACTTTTTGTTGGTTCTCCCATGCACGTATGGCCATGAAAGAAAGGAGAGAGTCAAATGTACCTCATCAACTTCCTGACTTAGTACATCCACACTCTGCTTGACAGATGCCTTCAATCGTTCCCTCTTAAAGTCTGAAAGTCCATCGCTAACGCCATCACTAAATAATGCATTAGCTTCTTTAACATTAGAAAAATGGATATCAACATTGTCAACTTTGTCCTTTGCACATGCTCCTGCGGATGATATTGAATGTTGGGAAGACAATGAGAGGATGTCCTCATTTTGGGAGAAAAGATCTTGAATTTCACGAATGTAGTAACGAAAGTAATCAGGTACTACTTCTTCCGGTTCATCGTGATCTTTTGAACCCCGTAAAGTGTCCGCCATCACCAAAGAAGATTGTTATCGCTGCATGCAATGATTAAGTTTTGTCAGCAAAACCAAAGAAGATTGCGGATTGGAAAAAAAATATTTGTCAGCACAAACATGTGAGTGCTATTATAAGAATTGAAAGAATCAAAATATAGAATTGCAATACCACGGTTTCAAAATATAACTATATGAAGAGAATTAAATAAATAAAAAAATAAATTCAACATAAGGAATTGAGCTGGTTAGGAAATGAAGTAAAAGTTCCAAACAGATTATGAAGCTTGAAACTTTTATCTACGCCACCTGACCACCACCACTCCCACCTATATGACTACCAGCAGCACCACTACGAGGAAATGTAGACTTAACTTAAAAACCAATGTTTTTGCATACTTCTTCTATGGGATGGGATCCATTGACTTGTAGAGCGAGGAAGTTTAAACTTTTATAAGGACATGGGCTACATGGAGATGAACCAATAGCTGAACTTTTTGCAAGGATGAATTCTTCATCTTAGAGATCATCTCGACAAAAAATTAACCACTTCCAAGAAGTTTTAACTACACCATTCAATCCTTTTTGTTACCTTCAAAGAATGAGTAGAGAAGCAAAATTGACATGGTTGTAAACAATGTCACAAGCAGCATTGTTGTGGCTGTTGTTTTCATGGTCATCTTGGGCATTGATGCATCCATCACAACAATGGGTGTCACCGGTATGGATCATGGGATATAGGTTTTTAGGATTTTGTATTTAGTTGGGGGTCAGTGATTATGGCTTTGTGGTTTCCTTTTCTTGATTGTCACATTTGGTGATGTATTTTGGCTTCACCTAGCTCCAATCCCCTTCTCCTCGTATCACCATTCTTTCAACTAACTCAATAGTCTTTAATCTTTAATCCCTAAAAAACAATGGCCGTTACCGCTATCATGGCCCTTCTTTTCGTTTCCGTCACCGTTAAAGGCAGAGGAAGAAGAGATTTCCACATTTTTGAAGATTTCATATGCCTAAGAAAAGGGGTAGGAATTTTTTTTTTTTTTTAAAAAGGGTGCTCTAATGAATATGAAAAGTACAATACTTGAATATTTTCTTAAGAAAGAGAAATTCCCACCTCAGTTTTCTAAGTTTTCAAACACAACCCAAAACTCAAGTGCTTTCTGTAAGTCAGTAAAGTTCTGTTTTTTTTCTAGAGAACAAGTAGAAAGAAATCAGTAATGTATGTACAAGAACAAAAGAAATTGAATCATACCCCAGCAACCAAACTTTCAGAGTGCAAGAAAATAAAAGGAGAAAATCATTTATTAGTGGAAACCCATTTATAGATCATGGAAGTACAGGGTTTATGAATATCACCATTAAGATTAGGACTAAATCTTCGACAATACGAAGTAAATCACTCGTTGTATTAAAAAAAAAAAATAGCAGTAAAAGAGGGGAAACAAGAAGAATAAAAAAACCCTAGGTTCAGTTATCACCTGAATGAATTCGTTCGTTGTTTCGTCCTCGTTAGACGCATCAAGGAATGAGATCCTCACTCTAAAACTCTCTCTCTCTCTTCTCCGGTTCTCTCTCTAACCAATCCCTACTTGCTCAAAAAAGGGCGCGATGTACGAAACACAAATTTAACATCGCTTTTCTTATTATTATAGAAAGTTTTCACCATTCCGACCAGAGTAATGCTAGAATGCACGAATCCGAGGATGTGATTCAAATAATGGCCTTAAAGATGGGTTTGGGGGAGAGAATCCCCAAAATTTTGGTACGTTTTAGCATTTGTTTGTGAACAGATTTTTCCTCCCAATATTTATACCCTTCCCCCCAACATTTTATACCATTGCCCGTCGGTTACAATTTCAAAGAACCCACGGCGCAATTAATTGTTTGTCGGATTTCTGGAATATATAACGGAAGGAGTAAAAAATGTTGGGCGGAAATATCCGTGCCTTATTCTTTTTTTTTTTTGTGTTTTCTGACCGCTATACGAGAGCGGTGGATATTTCTATGTAACTTTTTACTACAACACCACAATTTTTGGTCCAATTGTTTGTTGGTGATCTAAAATCGAAAATATAAATTTTATAAAATGATCTAATAGTAACTTATAATTGTCAAAATATTTTGTTACTGTAGTTGTTGGCCGGTCATACATAAACGACACAATTTTTTATTGTCTTTTGTATAGAACTTATAATACAAATTTGAGTTGTATTGCTTTAGAAAAAAGTTGTATCCCACGAATTAATATATTTTTCAACAGCTATCAAATAAGCACTTGCTTGATATGTATTTGTCCCTTAGTAACCACTAACCAGAGTGGTTGTTGGTGTGGTTGAGGCTCGGAAACTCGCATTACAGCTCGGAACTATGGTCCCCCTCTTGAAATATTTTTAACATAATTTAATTAGTATTTCTGCTCATGTTTTCTTTACTAATCGTGCTCGACCTATATTACTTAGATTTGTTGTTCTCTTCTTCTTTTTTCTAATGATCAAATCCAATTTTCTTTTCTTTATGCTTAAATAACAAACGTGCACGACTCATCTAAGCCTAAGGGTGCCCAGCTGTTGTAGACTTTATATTTTGAAAATTAAGTGGAAAGAGCCGCAGGCAGGACTGAAGTGACAAGTGTGCGCACTCCGCAGTTTGTTGTGGACTTCATAATTTGAAAAATAAGTGGAAAGAGGCGCAGGCAGGTGTGAGGTGAGCTTAATTAATAAATGTGTGTGCTCAGTTGTTGTAGACTTTATAATTTGGAAAAACAAGTGAAAAGAGCCGCCGGATATGACAACCAGACATAATGATAATTGACACCTACTCTACACACAATGACAACCAAACAAAGATTCCAATAGCTAGTAGTGAAGTTTCATGATTAATTTCAATTTCAAATTCAAATTATTCTGTTATCTCCTTTTATGTAAAGCTTACATCCTCTGCAAAGACCCACTATTCAATACAATATCTCTCACAATTATAAAGAGACAAACAATTTAATTTTTGTGAGGTGGGTGTTAACCATTAGGCTAATCCCCTGATGGTTTTATAGCTGCCACAACTGTTAATTATTACAGATCACATGATCAGGAAAAGTGAGTGGCAAGAGCCTTTGGATTCAGGTATTTCACATCTGCAATTCATTCAGGGATGTAAAAAAAAAAATCTAAAGCAAGGCTGAGAAAAGGAGAATTTAGAGCAACCAAACTACAACATCAATGTGACAAGAGTCACAAGACTCGAGAGGAAACTGTTTAAATTGCAAATTACATCCGTATCTGTACAAAACTAAAAACCCGTAATCCATATACAATGCAGCATTAACCAAAAACAGATGAAGCCATATAATGCACCCAGTCTTCCTTCCATGACCCTGCATTAATTTAATATTTCTGCGGATCAGACAAACCTAACATAATCAATGTCCTTGCAACTGAATATCAGGACTCGTCAATGGGATGTAACGCACGGCAAGTTGACTTCGAACAGTGACAGACCCATCCAGTTTCTTGTCCACAACCTGCAAATCCTGGACACCGACCCCAACTGGTATCACCAATCTACCTCCTGGCTTTAACTGGTCTACAAGTGGTTGTGGGATTTCTGGAGCTGCTGCTCCCACGTGAATAGCATCATAGGGTGCGAATTCTGGCCAACCGAGCCTTCCATCTGTAACCATGTAAGTGCATATCAACAAAACCACACCAATCAAATAATAGATCTACGACAAATTAAGCACAGCCGAAATTTATTTCTTAGAAGGAAGAAATTATGAAACAAATATGATAACTATCATAGTAGTATTAGTTGTATCTTTATGGTCACATATAGGTGCACAGGGGTGACGCAGAGTGGTGTGGAAGACCACAATTCAGTGGGTAGCATCAAGGAGATCTTGTAAACCTAAAACTGAATTCATTGTGTGACAAAAAATAAATTCACGCATTTCGTAAGCTCCTTTTGCATTTGCAATAACTTTCCTGAACTAGTGCATAAGAATGAAGTATAACATATGGTTATGGTTGTGCAAATCTGATAAAGCCAACTTAACGAATGAGAGATCTGATAAGATGTATAACAGATCAGATGGTTGGTCAGTATGTCATGTACAGAGAGATGCGCGTTTAAGCTAATGATCTATAGATGCATACATGGGAACCGCTCTTGTTTAATTGAAAGCACAATGATCAGTCAATGTGTTGGAGAACGTACCATCAACATGTATAGAGAGGGAACCTTCCTCCAATAATGGAGCGGCTGCACTCTTTTGGATATTCTCAATGGAAGTACTTGCCAGCTCAGGAATGTGCTCTACACCAACTGCTCGCCCTTGGGGCCCAACCATCAATGCAAAGCATGCAGTCAAATATCCCGTTCCTACAAATAGACCACTATTAAAAAAATTAGAAAGTTGCAGACCTAATACCAAATGGAGGTGGATGACCAATATGATTATTACATAATTTGATGGTGATACAACAGTTTTATAAGTAGGAGTAAGTTGGAAGCCAGAACAAATTATTTCGCGGCAGACTCAAGAGCATTGTCAAATAGGGTACAAATGGTGGGAGTCAATTGGTTTAAGATACCTAAATAAATTAACCTTCGATGAGCAACATACTTCCAATTTTCTACAACAAAGTGTCATTTGATATATTTGCAGTATGGTAGCTAATGGAGAGATTAAACCAACAAGAGAACAGGGGAAACCCAGTTCACCTCTTTTCATTGCTTGGTATTCTGTAAATATTAATTCTTTTCTAAATTAGTGCATTTTAATACCAAAAATACCTAGATTTCTTTAAAAATTCTTAAAAGATTTTCCAATATTGAAAGAAGCAACCTTTTTATTGAAGCTCTTCTGTGAAAATCATCACGACAAAAACAACCTGTTTTGGACATGGTAACCCTATCAAATGTTGCAGGTTCAACCATCTAAGGGCCACCCTTTCACAGTGAAATTTCAGCTGATATTTGACAGAGCTACCAATTTCAGAATGGATTGATATTTTGTAAGGGTGATCGACAAGGTGGTGAGATCATCCTCACCACAAATCAACCCTAGGCTCTTTTTAATAGAGAATTGTGTCAAAAATGTAAATCCATTATATAGAATAATTTTGGATATTAATTCAAAATTCTCCTAATTCATATAGATAACTATTAGATCTTATGATACTATAAAGCTTTCCTCTAGAATTAGTGGTGAAACAAGCATAACGTAGGAAACAAATTATCTCATACCTCCTTATATAGTTGTGATGAAAAGGAAGAATCAGAGAAGATCCAAATCCATGTTACATTGATACCTTAAATATGCAGAGAAACCATGTAGAATAGTTGATTTTTGTTACAGAACCAATGAGTGACCATGTACAACAGATGAACTCTTCTCAAAATTTTAAAAGGTGCCGCGTAGGAATCCATTCTAATGAATTTTGACTTCTGAAAAATCAAACTATTGCTTCAAACAATACTTGATTTGCATTAAAAAATAAATGCTTGATCCATTAGAAGCCGTAAATTGCATTAACAAACTGAACAAAAGCATATATTCAGATATTCAAAGAAATTTGTTTTTCTTCTCTAATTTCTAACAATGCTCAGATACCATGTAGTAAAACCAAAATAGACTGAGCTTGTTGTGATGTCCTCGTGCAGGCATGATAGAACAGAATGCAAAATAACATACTAAAGCATGAAAAATGAAATAAAAAACAGTGAACAGAGAAACCAAAACACCTGAACCAACATCTAACGCATGCATGCCTGGCTGCAAATTCTCCAACAACAGTTCGAGGCATGCGGCATGCATATGAGGTGCAGATATAGTGGCATTATATCCTATGTACATGGGGCTATCAACATAGGCTTGGTCCCCATGAGGTACAAACAATCCCCTGTCAATGGTCTCCATTACTTCAGCTACCTTCTTCAATTTAATTACCCCATTCTGCTGCAACCGATCCACCATAGCTTCGTTCCTACCCATATTCCCTTTAGTCAACACTCGCTGTAAAATTATCACAAATAACATCATTATTAACAACTTACTACCCTCATATCAACCATTTGGAGTAAACCAAAGAAAGATCCAGTCTTTCGAAACTCGATTTGAGTAACATATGTCCAAAAATGAAGAAATCAAACCAAAAATTAAAGGGGCTTCTATAAGTTAAAGATTAGAAGCAGAATTCACTTAAAAGAATCACATTGTCTTACACTTTTGTGAACCAATTAAAAGTTACCCTCAGCGAATAATTATATTGCTATGAAGATCAGGTCACTCAACAACTTATTTCTCAGATATGATTTATTCATAGGATACATAAACAAATCCCACCATTAAACTATCATAACAGCTAACAAAATGAAACAAGAGCCAAATATCACTGTAAACCAAACCCTTCATCCAAATTAATCATAACATAAGTCGCTTAGACATCAGGTCTTGTAAGTATGCTGATCAGATTTTCTTTTTAATGTCCATCAATCGGTCAATCATTTCAGTATGACTTGGAGAATTACAGAAAAAAAAAAAAAAAGAAGAAAGAGGGAAAAACGAAATGAACGAAGGTAGAGGGTGAGTTAGTGCGGTACCTGAGTCCTAGAAAATTGTAAGTTCCCCGTTGCAGCGATTAGGGTTCGGAGAAGACCAAGAGAAGACTGTAGAGAGTGAAGCAGCAACGACCGGCCGATATGGGAGGGTGCGATGAAAGAGGTTACTGTGGTTTTAGAGGCGCACGATAGCGGCAATCGTAAGCTAGTATTGAATATAGAGTGGGGCCGTAAGGGCATCTTTGTTGGTTCAGGTTTTCGCGCGTTATGGAGTTGACGCGAAATCTAACTGACACGCGTCCTTGGCAGTCACAGTTTTAAAAAACGGGATCGGGGTCCACCTCAGTGGTCGATCTTAGCACTTGGGACAAATCATATGCTTGAAATAAATCTAGAAAATATCAAAGGAGTACTGTACAATTCACAAGCATTTGAATAGTCTGTATAGTTGATGATTGATTCTTTGCTTATAAATTCATAACTCTTAGTTTATAGGTTCCTAATTTTTCACTTTTCCTTTCTTCGTTTAAGATGCCTTCTATCTGCTTGATCTCTCTATTTTTTATTTTATTTTTTTTTATACAAAGTACTATTGCTATAATTATAATGACAAGGCGAAGATACACCGCTAAGGCGCTAATCACTAGCAATAGGTGTGTAAGAAGTATGGAGACACCGCCAAGAACAACAACAAAGTCGCCACCACGGATGAAGAGAAGTCGTCACTACGGACGAAAAGAAACTAGCCACCATGAACGAAGAGAAGACACAAACTCCAACATAATTTATTACATAGGCCAAACCTTGTGGTAATACCACGGCCTGCAAAATTTGAACCCACAACCTCCTATATCATAGGGAGGGGCGCAAACCAACTGAGCAAGCAGTTGTTTGCGCTTGATCTCTCTTATGCCCTAGCAATAGTTCCATCATTAAAAAAATTAAAAGTTAAAAGTTATGATGCTAGAGGACTGGCAATACTACCGTCGGGATATATCTTTAACATTCAATCTTCTCCCATCAAATTCTCAATGGGGATATATTATTAATGGTTGATCTTCGGATACTTTTAGGTTAGATAATTTCTTTCTTTCCTTTTCATCGTTCATGATGATGCATTATCTACGCCCGTTAGTAATTTTTATGCACCTTATTTGTATTTATAATTGAGCAATAGTTCAATCCAAAAAAAAAAAATTAAGATTGTGTTTAATAGCAAAGAAGTTTGTTATGTGGAAATATGTTAATTTCCATCAAGTTGGTAGAATTATATTCCTTAGGCCATCCATATCGGTCGTAAGGTAAAAGCTAAATTTAGCCTATCAAATATACCCTATGTATTTGAGTAACACAGTGGAAGAAAGTTAAGTTTGCCAAAAAAAATAATTAAAAATTATTTTAGGGACACAAGCGTTATTTAAAAAAAATAATTTTAAAATTCCAAACGGTTTCTCTTGGGGTCGCCTTTTTTTTTTTAAGCCTCCCCCTCCCCGCCCAAGCTCAAACGACACTCCCCACCCCGCGTAGCTAAATTTTCTCCAGATTTCTATGGAAAAATGGAAATTTGGCCTATCTAACGTTCTCATAGGCTATTCGATCTCCAAATTTGGCATGCTCAACTGCGTAACATTTTCTGAAGATTTAGCCAGAAAATATTACCGATGTGGATGCCCTTATGGGGCCAATAAGTCTATTACGTTTAATTACATTGAAAACTACTAATCACGCTTTTAAGTGAGTGTGCCTTAATTTTACAGAATTGAAAGTGCAAATAAACAGTGGAATTTGTATTATTTCTAAACTAACCCAATTTTATAGTATTGAAACGCTATCAATGCCCGCGGGACTGGCTGTAGGTGTGGTACTAACATGGGCATACCCGACATACTCTCCATCTCATCTTTTAAAACTGAATAATGCTAGAATGCCCGCACTCTGCGTGGTATTCTCATCCCACACACCAATCGTAAGACCATTATTAGGGGTGGCAATGGGTACCAAAATATCCGGAACCAAACCGGTACCGGAACCGTTTTTTGCAGTTCCGGGACCTCATTGTGGATCCGATAAATTTTGGATCCACCCAACGGGTACCTGTGGGTACTTGGTTCTGTATAAATTTTATAATTTTATAGTTTAATTTACTATTATATAATAACTTTTTTAACTTTTTTTAATTAGAACAAGAAACCAATGACTATTATATAACAAATTTCATAATAAAATAAATTTTATAATTGAATAAAATATACAAATACAAAATACAAATAGACTTTATGTAAAAAAAATAATAATTAAAAATAGGTTTCAGGTACATGCACATCCTAGCGGTACCGAATCCGGAACCACCAATTGAGGTTCCAGAAACGGAACCCGAAGGAAACGGAACCGTCCCGTTGACACCCCTAGCCATTATCTCCTCGTTATTTGAATCACGTAGTGGAGTTTCGTCGTTCCCAAACCTCAAGGTATAGACCACCGTACACCTAAGGGCGGGACGAAAATCCCCCATAAAGTGGGGGGCATTCTAGCTTCACCCTAACGACCCTTAAGTCCATCTTGTTACGCAACGAACCTCTGTCGAACACATTATGGACAAAAAAAGAAAAGAAAGAAAGATAGGGGCCCATAACCAGAGATATCTACCGAGAATATATGGAAGGATCTTAAGGATTTTTTGGCTTTTCTTTAGGCAGCTAGGGGTCCCACCCAAATCTCCCATTAAAAGAAGAAAATCAATCAAAAATCACACCGTATGATCAATTACCTTTTGAATTACTGCGATTCACTTCTCATAACCTAACCACTATGGCATGAGTAATATTAAACTTACCGCACTTACTGTACTTGCAGGGTCACGAATTGATTTTATATTTTTTGTGATTTGCGCTCGTTTCAAATTTTTAAAAGTAAAGCATGCAGCAGCATCACTAAACAGAGAATATTTTCTATTCAGAACAGGACACAGATACAGACCCTCTTTCCTTTGCGTGCTGCTCCTCTTTTATCTCTCCAATAAAGTCTCACGATTGCAATTCATTCAAAGACAAGAAACTAAAAGGTACGAGTGTACATTATTTTTGTATATAAAAACGTTTTTTTTATGCCGAGAAGATGGTTAATTTATTATGAAGATGATCTCAGATTATCCTTTTTGGCGACTTTTTTAAAACTTCTAACTCCAACTAAAATTTTGATTTAAGTCTAAATGTAAATTGTCCTCGCAACATTGACCTATTTTAAAACTTCTAACCATATAGTCAATCTTAGAACCCATTGTTCTCCATGAACGTATTTCCCTGGATGCATTGATGATTTCTAGGTCAACTGAACTGTGAGTATTGACAACGTTGCTATATTCCCATTCCGTTCAAAAAAAAAAAAGTATTGACAACGTTGCTAGTGATACAATGCAAAAATTTAAGACCTGTATTCAGACATAAAAGAAAGACAGAAACACCTTTAGTTTCATATGACACTTTAACATATATGATTTACTTAAACAAACTCCATCGACTTTATTCTTGGATGTCTTTTTTTGTACATAAATAGATACACATATTTTGGGAGGAGCAAGCAGTGATAAACACTACTTAACAGAAACCCTAGTCCCAATTCCCCCATATACTATGCATGCAAATCAAATATCCATATTGGTGCAGCATTACTTAGGCCATGCTTTGGGTTGAAGAAGAAGACGACATCTTATTCATCAAGAAGATCCTTCTAACTCATGATCATGATGGTCGTCGTGTCAACACTGAGGCGTTGCTCCAGATGATGGAGAACGTCATGTGTTACACTACAACATCCTCCTCCACTGTATGTATTCTAATCTCAATGATTTCTAATCTTTCTCTAATGAGCAAATGTTATTTATATAGCCTACAATGTCTGACCACATGATGTGCCAACTGATGTGCATGCGTAGGTGATTTTTACGAAATATATAACATGAACAATCTCACAAATAGGATCCGTTTCATATAAATTAAAACTCTCAATTAGTTTAGATACTTTGATGTGAGGATACTACCTATTAACTCCAACAAATTTAGCAGGTTTCTCAAACTCTTGCTGAAGCCTTGTTATGCAGTGATGATGTAGTTTGTTCTCATGATGAAGCACTTTGGAAAACCATCCATAAGGTCTCATTTGAGGTACTCTTAGTTCCTCTCCCTGCTATTAATTTGTCAAAATTTAATGATAATATATAATTTCAGCATTTATCATTAAACTATGTGATTATTTTCATTCAAAAATGTTAAATCAAATAGTCTGAAAAGAGCACTTAATACTAAGTAGAGTTTATTATCCGAATTGGAACTGATAGAAACCAGAACCAACTTATTTAATCTGTTCCAATTACAAGTAGTTCAATAACCAAACCAGAACTGACCCCTACATTGAGAATAGCTGTCTAAAGTTTTGTTTCATATAAAAATGTTATGCAGATATTGTACAAAGGCTCTGGGGATGTGGACTTGCACGCGAGGACCATGGCTTTGTTTGATTTGTTGGGGAATTTTACCTGGGATGCAAAGTTGGTTGTAGCACTTGCAGCATTCGCGACAAGTTACGGTGAATTTTGCCTCCTCATTCAGCTCTACCCAATCAATCCACTCGCTGTATCAATTGCAATGCTTAAGCAATTGCCCAACAACTTTGACACATTCAAGCCTCGGTTCAAGGCCCTGAGCTCGCTAGTTAAGGCCATGGTGGATGTAACAAAGTGTATCATCGAGTTCGAAGGCTTGCTATTAATGCAACACATAAAGCTCGACGACAAGGAAATGTCTACTACAAAGTCTCAGATCTATGTAGCTGCATATTGGGTCATTAGGAGTACCTTGACTTGCTCTTCTCTAATGACAGACTTGATTGCCAAGAATCATGATCAGCAAGTGCATGTTCTTTCCCTTATTCCCTTCCCTCCTCGCTTCAACTTTGATGTTTTGATGCATTTTCGATATTACATATATGTCGCTTTTCGAACTAATGAATCCAATATAATTCAAGCAATAAAATATTATTCAATCAATCAATACGTAATATTTCAAGATGTTAAAATCAGTGCATATATAGTTTTTACCTAGCTCGAATTCTGTCTCACAATATGTTTGTCATAATTCAGGAATTTGGATTCGACCACCATTGCTACATGGGAACTGACAAGCCTGGTTTATAAAGTGAACGGCATGTGTCGTAAACTGCGAACGCAGGTTGATAAATGCCATCTGCAGATAGGTTGGTATAAATAGTTCTTCATTACCTTTCTCAATTTGGTTATATATACATGATAATCATGCTTGCAATTAATTTATGATCTAACAATATCCCCTCTGTGTAATCAGAGGATAAGCTGCACAGGAAGCTCTTGGATCTCTCTGAACATGAGACCCACATAGATAACCAGGAGGTACTGAGTACATTATTCTCTATGAAGGATGACAAACCATTAAAGGATTGTTCTTCACAAGCAAAGGTTTGTCTTCAACCAGATCATAGTAGTTTTTTTTTTTTTTCATTTCCAAAATGTCAATCTTGTTAAATTAAAATGCATCTTGAGGGACCTTGACAAATGCCTAGGTTTGCATCTCCCACTGACAGTGGAAGCAGTTATAGATCATATGTTCAATAAGCATCTAGACCTTGTATGTATAGTAAAAATGAAGAAGCGCTTTTGTTTTTAATCATAACTTTTACACTTTATTACGTCATCTAAAACTCTACATTGATAATATGTACAGATTGGGGTGTCTGAACTAGTAAACAAGGTGGTGGTACTCTTGATCTCAAAGCCAGAGATCCTACCCCTAGAGGAATTACTCTTCCTTGTGAACCAAACATGCAGTAGTCTTCCTCACAATGAAAAATCAGAGAGAAATTACGAATTTGTATGGGTGCCTATTTCATCTTCTAGTACCTGGACTGACGAGGAAAAGAATGCTTTCGATTATTTATCGAACACTTTGCCATGGTACTCAGTACACCATCCATGGCTACTACGCTCGGCAGCCATAAACTACCTCAAACAAGAGAGTAACTTTGTAGATGAACCAATAATGGTAGTTGTGGATCACAATGGGAGGGTGACCTCCTCAAATGCTATCAATATGGTATATATCTGGGGTGTCAGGGCCTATCCTTTCTCAGTTTCAAGGGAGGAAGAACTGTGGGAAGAAGTAAACTGGTCTGTACAACTTATAATTGACGAAATCGATCCCCTATTATCCAAGCAGGTAGTACTCTCAATCAAACTTAATCTAACCCAGGTTTTTGCATTCATTATCAAGAAGATGGTGCATATATACTAATATATAAAGCCAACAGGGGTTCCAAGGTTATTTCATCGGACTGTGTAGCCGATGAAATAAAAATCTTTTAAAAACATAACGATGTGAAGGGTGTTTTAGTGATAAAAATGTAACGCAACAAAGAGTTTCGAGATAATAATATGTGCACATTCAATCAAAGCCCAAGCACGAACATGCATTATGCATATACACACAAATTGATGTAGTCCAAGAAGAGAACAATGCTGTAGTCAGATTCATTCACATTTTGCATTACAAACACAAACTCGCAATTGTTTGTATCTTTGTTTATACCATTAAAATGATGTCAGGTAGAAGAAGGGAGAACCCTCTGCCTGTATGGAAGCAACAACATAGAGTGGATTCGAGAATTCACTAATATGATGAAGGAGATGAGAAACACAGGTCTGCAGCTAGATCTTGTCTATGTTGGTAAGAGGAGGCCTAGTGATGATCAACATGTAAGCAACATCACCATAGCTGAAGAAAAACTAAGTGGTTATCTCTCTTACCCAAAGATGCATTTCTTTTGGCTTCGTTTGGAGAGTATCAGAAGATCAAAACTCAAGCTAGGAAAGAAGAGTACTACAAACGCGGATCATATTCTGCAAAATGTGGTGTCTTTGATGAATTTTGATGATGTTGAGAGGAGTTGGGCATTGTTTGGGGAAGGGTCATCGACAGATACAGTGCAACTTCAAGGAAGAAAACTCATGGAGTGCTTGAAGCTTTTTCAAGTGTGGGGTGAAAACATAGAGAAGGTTGGGTTCATGGGAGCCATAATTAGAAGTGCTCTTGAACCTCCGGTGTTCGTTGATCCTTGCTATAGTTGTAGCATTGTCCGCTATGTAGAAGGCAAAACTGATGAAAGGATTGTGTTTTGTGAAGAATGTAAACGTCCGATGGAGAAGCTCATCGTATATCAATGCAATGCAACAGAGTAGGAGATGAGGCCATTAAGTACTTATCAATTTGTTGCTCATTTCAAATTCAATACATTAATTAATCATATAATTGCTTTGTACGTTGATTAACAACAACATTTTTAAAAGCTCGAACTGTTAGAAGGAGACATAACAACTAATGTATAAGATACGGGTCTATGAGTCTAAGAAAGAGTGGTACATAATCCAACAACACCTCCCTTAGCACCGGACGTTGAATAATCGATAGCAACAGAGTAGGTGATCTTCTGGAAGTGAATATCAATAATATTGTTAACAACTACGTACTCTAAAATCTCGATCAGTTTGAAGTCAAAATGATGACAAAACTCGCTAAGAACTCCCAACATAATCCATTGGAATATGGCTCTCTCAATCACAATAGTAGTTCAATGGGATCATTAACGCTTGGCCTGGAGATTATAATGTATATAGCAGCTCTCTCTCTCTCTCTCTCTCTCTCTCTCTCTTTCTTTCTACACCAACTGTAGAGTCCAGGACTTGCAATGGTTTTCTGGTGAATGGAAGGGTAGAGAGTTAAGATGGGGTTTCTATATATGTTGCACACAATAAACAATTTTTACCAAGCCAAAATCATAAGTTAAATATCAAAACTATCTAAGAGACATTTAATCAAACACAGATTGTAAACCATACACGAACACAATATTTACGCCCTAAACATGAGGTAAAACAATCTAGCAATTTGTCCGTAGGTTGGATCGATTTTCCATCCACCTACTTGAAGTCGATTTGGATCGGATTTGATGATTAGATTATGTTTTGCCTCATAATTATTTTTCTTTAATTTTTTTAATTTCTTTTTCACGATTGGGTTACTTTTTAGGCTTTTAACATTTTAATTTTGGATAATTTTTAATTTTTTAATAATAAATTAAATATAAATCAAACTAATAATTAATATTATGTTATATATAAATATCTCAGTTGTTTCGGTTTATCGGTTTGGGATGAGCCAATCCACTAACCAATCCAATTAACATGGTTTTCACATAACAAAATCCGATCCCATCCAAACAATCAATTGGATCGGTTTAAATCCAATTCATTCGCTTTGGATTGGATTCAATTTTGTACACCCCTACTATATGGGACTCTAAAATTTAAATGTGAGTGTAAGAATAAGTTGGGTGGACATTATCCAACCCTGTATTTTGGAATTTGAATTTAAAAGTTTTTTTCTTTTTGATGATAGGACTATTGTCCAATTATAATTACAAGTAAGGGCATATATAAGAGAGAATGCACCACCAAACTAGAGAAGAATACAGCCTATGTAATCTAGTATTATATATATATAGTACCATTCTATATAAGACCTACGTTGTTGATGACGGTTTCTCTATGTCTATTGATGGAGCCCTTTCATGCGAATGTTGATGGCGACATTTCCTTATTGCAAATATTGGTGACGATGTTCTTGGTGATTTCTTTGCGCTTCTCACTTGTCCATATATAGCTAGCAATGTATCTACGCCTGGATGTAACTTGGGCAATAGTCTCATCTACCAAAAAAACCTTCATTGTGTTTTGGTGCATCTATTTTGATGCACCACTAAATCTATAAAATGTATTTAAAAAGTTCCTGGCCTTTATTATATAATGGTGCATCTAATTATTGCCAACAACCACTTGCTTAAGTGGTTGGCATCCCTCCTTATAACTTGGAGGTCTTAGATTCGAAACTCTTTAGTTGTGGTATTACTATTGAAGGTATTTCTAAATAAAGTTGTTGCGCTTCCTGCATTCATTGGTGGTGCATTTTTATTAACCTGTTGGTGGTGCCCTTTGTTGTGTATATTTGTTGATGGCGAACTCTATTAGAGATGATGTTTAAGGCAGTTTATGTGCTTCTCACACGCCTCTTGTGGTGTATCTAAGCATTGTTGTATCTTGTGCATTAGTCCTTCATAAAAAAAAAAAGAAATTTCATTTGGGGCAGCGTGTTCATGTTGGACACGTGTTTGACACTTGGACACACGAACACACGATGGACACTTCAAATACATATTTTGTGAGAATTTTGTTGTGAATATGTTCAAAAAATGAAACGAAACATAGCCCACATGTTTTTTGTGTTTCTCTGTCTTTCATTATTGTCGAAACCCTTTTGTACCGGTACTGATTCTTATAGTAATGTTCGGGGAGTCGATAAGCTGATTCATGTGGATGTTTATTTGTCAGGTTGCCCACCTAAATCAGAGGCAGTTATCGATGCTATAACAAAACTTCGGAAGAAGGTATCTCGAGAAATCTATGAAGATAGAATTGGGTCTCAATAGGAGAATCGATGTTTTACTACCAATCACAAGTTTCATGTTGGACGCAGTACACATACTGAAAATTATGATCAAGGATTACTCTATACGGGATTTTTTAGAGTTCGATCTTTAAAGAATTTTATCTATTTAATAAATTTTTTATATAAGGGGATTTTGGCCAAAAAACCCTTCGTAAAACGTATTTTAGGATTTAGCCCAACAAACGTTTTCTTTTAGTCTAAGGTTTCAGTCAGTTATCCAGGAGCCTTAGACTAAAAGAAAACTTTTGTTGGGTTAAATCCTAAAATATGTTTTAAGTCCTCTGCTCTGACCCGATTGGAGGCTGGGGAAAGGCAGGGGTTTTTGACTAATTTATAAAATATATTTTAATTAATTATATACTCTTATCGTGTTGGTGTCCGTGTCGTATCCATGTTTATGTCTGTGTTCATGCTTCCTAGTTTTATAAACGGTGTTGAGAGAAGAATCACCACTAGTTAACTTTTGATTATCAAACAATATGATATACACACTATTCCAATTAAAAAAAGGGAATTTTTGCCAAAAACCCCTACTTGAAAAATATTTTAGGATTTAGCCCAACAAACGTTTTTTTTTAGTCTAAGGCCCCTGCGGGTTTAAGTGAAACCCTCTCTGAGAGTTTCAGTGTGTGTAATTTATAGACTGATGGTTTCAGTGAAACTCTCTCGGAGAGGGTTTCAGTCAGTTACCTAGGGGTCTTAGACTAAATGAAAACGTTTGTCGGGCTAAATCATAAAATACGTTTCAAGTAAGGGTTTTTGGCTAATTTTTCCTTAAAAAAATCTTTTCCAATTATCAATCACCTACATAGTGTAGGAAACTTGCTATAACTGTACTTCTTATATATAATATATCAATAAAACTTTTTGGCCCGACCATTTTACAAATTAGATGCCAGATGCTTATGTAGAAGGGTAGGATCCACCACTTTTCCCCTCCCAAAAGTATTATAAGTGGGTTTTCCACTTATGTGGCAGTGGGACCCACCATACCCCATAAGCATCTAGCATTTGTTTTGTAAAACGGTCGCAAAAAAGCAGCACTCATAATATATTTATACTTACTATAATAAAGACCTTCCCTTATCGTGCTCGTACGACTAGCATCTTAGTAAAATTACTTGAATATTCTTAATTTTTATTAATAGAATCTTTATTTTCACAAATTACGTATTTATTGTGAAAATAAAATACTTAAAAAGAAACATGAAGGGCTAAAATGCGCGTAATATGTGCGTGTGCACTTGGACTAATATAAATTAATTAGTAGGATTATGCATGGAATTAATTTATAGTATATTTCTACGGGATTTTAAGTAGAGATTTTGTGGGGACCAGGAATTTAGTGGAAAACTAGTTAGATTTATAACATGATTTCTTACTAGTTTTCCATCAAATTCGTTGTAGCACCCCAAAATTTTATTAGTGTATTAAATCCACACTTAACATAATTAAGTGTAGTAACCCAATATTTTGTGATAGACTTGGGCTTAAGTTGAGTGTTAGATGGTCTAACCCAATATTTCATATGATGGACTTCAGCATGAATCTATAATTAAGTGGGCTAGGCCCATCTTTATTTCCTTTGGGTTAAAACAACCCAACATGTTATATGTTATGTTTAAAATTCGTATTTATGCCTGTCACTATACTTTGGACCCAGTTTTGGACATCTTATGCTCCGAATTGAGCTTGGGCTATTTCTAGTGAAGTTGTAGCTCTTTGAATCTAGTTTTCAGAAT
>MVGT01000078.1:673325-693564 GCA_002174775.1 Macleaya cordata | reverse complement strand
CCGCCCCTAATGGGGCGGGGATGGGGAGAAAATTTCATCCCCGCCCGGGGATGGGGCGGGGACGGGGATCACATTCCCCACCCCGTTTGTAAATATATATAATTAATTATAAAATTATCTATATATTTATTTATATACTTATTTTTATCATATAAATATATATGTATGTTAATTATTTTTACATTATTTATTGTATTTTATTAATTTTAACTTTTAAAAATATTATTTTAAATATAAATTTTGTTGAAATTTTTTTCTAGAGATGTGATTTGAGGTGGAAATGAGGAACCGCGGGGAACCCGACCCCTATAGGGGATTCACAATCCTCGCCCCGCCCCGAATAGTGATGGGGACGGGGATGGGGGAGGCAAATCCGACCCCGCCCTGCCCCGTTGCCATCCCTAGTTAGTTTGGGTTATAAAGAAAGCTCTTCAACCCTACCAATTTTTAGATTTTTCCACCCCACTAAAATACACCCCCACTTCACCGTCGACCATCACCCTCATAGAGAAGAGAGAAGAGGAGAGGGCAGTCGTGGAGGCATTTTTTGTGGGGTTCGTCTATCCTCTTTCTATTTTTTCTCTTCTCTCTAAGGCCTACGATGGAAGCAGTGGTGGTTAGCGGTGGACTGAGGTGAAGATGATGGTGATGGTGGTATGGGTGGGGTGTATATTTGGTAAGGTTGGAAGGGTGGAAAATCTAAAAAATTAATAGAATTGAAGAGCTTCCCCTTTAACCAAAATTAACAATGGGAATTGGGCTTAAAGCCTTATTTTCCTTTATCCAATCATGTTTTCCTATTACCAGCATCCTTAACCATCTCCGCTACACATTTTTTGGTGGGGCATGCTTTTAGGGCTTTATAGTGACCCCTCACTGAATGCTAGTACCACCCGATATATCCCACATTGAACACCGAATGAAGGCAGGCATCAGGCCTTGTCTCAAGCAAAGAACAAAATTCACTTCCCTTTATTCCAATGTTATGTTATTATATATCAACTTGCTATCATTTTAATCCTTACTACTACTACCACTTCAAAATAAAAAGCTTATTCTATCTACGTTTTTTTTGGTTTTGCGCGGAGCGCTTCAAACAGCAACAACAATACCGGCAGCAGCAGCAGCAGCAGCAGAACCAGAAACATTAACAACAATGGCGAAATTTGAGACGAGAAATATTGATCAGAGATACACATCTATATCTGACGTCGGGGTGATGACTGATATCATCGCCACCCATGTTCCAGGTGATGTCGAGCTCAAAATCGACGTTAGATCACTCTTACGTATCGTCAAGGACATCTTAAAACGTGCCACATCAACACCTGGTGATGATCTGGTATACAATAAGTAGCTAGATTATTTTGAAAGGGGCTAGATTATTATTTTACTTTATGTTTGAATTATCATGGGAGCCAAAAATAATTGAAACTCATGGTTCCACAGGTTCAAACGTTGTATTGAAAAAACATAACCTATACTATAACTCATTTCTCATTGCGCATGTGATTTTCATATAGGTGCAACAAGAGATCGACGTCGCCATCGAGCGCATGAACAATGATCCTCTATTGCTCAAAATAGTGGCATTCGATATCCGACAAATCAGAAGCGAGGTGATAATGATAAAAAAAGTCATTATGATTTTAGTCCTTGTTTTATAAATTTAGTCCCTACTTTTATGATTTTTATGTCCAAAAGTAGGGACTAAATTTATAAAACAAGAACTCAAATCATAATGACTTTTTTTACAAGGATTTTTTTTTTCCAAAACCCCTAATTTCGTTTGTTAATTTGAGTATACATATATGCGGCATACAGATATTATGTTTCGTGGAGAGTGGAGATCCATGGGAGCTTGAAGTGTCTCATAGGCTGTTCAGAGCAGTATCAGAGTATTCATGGGATGTAAAGTTGGTCATGGTTCTGGCGGCATACGCTGTGAATTACGGCGAGTGCTGGCTGACTGCACAACTTTACACAACCAACCCAGTGGCTAGATCAATATCTGTTCTTAAGCAGCTACCTGACTTATCAGATCACAGTAGCAAAAACTCATCAGTAACACAGCTGCTGAACGCCTTGGGAAACCTAACAAAGGTTATTATTAACATAACAGAGACCATCGTGGAGTTTTTTGAGCTTACACCCGGATACATCACGCCGGAGAATTCGACCGCTATGTCCATGGCCTTGACACTTATCCAACCTGGTGTTTATTGGACCATCAGATGCATCATGGCTTGCACCTCCCAGTTCAATGGACTCCTAGCAGAACAATCTGAACAGTAAGTGAATATTACATTCTATCTTAGTTTAATTAATTAGTTTTTCCAATAATTTTACCTCCACGTACTTTGGTTGTTAATTAATTACATACTTTTATATTTTTACTTGTTGTTTAATTAATTATAATCAACCAATTTTAATTTGTTTAGGCACATGATGATGATGGAGCCTTGGGAAATTTCAATCCGACATTGGGATCACAGGATTAACATAATAAATGACCATCTTAGACGTGAAATTAACAAGTGCCGTCAAGAAATAGGTTAGTATATATATATAGTCTTGTGTGGCCCGTTCAATTAACAGGCACTTATTATAAAAAATTATTTTTAATTTTATTAATTTTTAGAAAAAAAATTTTAAGTATTTTATTTTTTAGAAACTTATTTTATTTAGTGTGGAAATATTTTTCTTTTTTTTATATGTATTGAGCCATTTGTTTATAATGTCGGTTTTTTTAACCCACACTTAAGAGAGAGAGAGTTTTGTTAACCCAAGGCTTCTATTACCTATTATGTGTGTGTAACTGTATATATAGAGGAGGGATTCACTATCTTTTCACATGATATATGGAGATCAATCTCTAAACCATGTATTTCATTCTCAAGTTCTAGTATGCTATAATTCTTCTTAAAATTAAAGGAAAATTCAATACTCACGCATGAATTTCACCTATTAAAGTTATCCGTTGATATACGTCCAATTAAATTTAGAGAGAGAATGTGAATTGAATGCACATCTCATTCTCTCTCCAAATTTAATTGGTGGCACATCGTGAATTCAGTGGGTGAAAATCTTGGGTTTCGCCTCCGACAATTAACATGATCTTATATTGATTAAACACTAATTACAAGTACTAATTATATGACCAAGGTATTTTAATATCTAGCTAGCTAGAGCAAACTAATACCAAATCATGATGCATATGCTTGTGTTGTAGAAAATAAAAAACACCTCCAAACGCATGAGAATCTCGTAGAACTCTTCCGAACAACACAGGCTTACAACACAAACGTTCTCAAGGCTTTGCTCTGCTCCAAGGATCTCCAACCGTTGCTTGATGGTTCCTCCAAGACAAAGGTACTCTCTCTCTCTCTCTCTCTCTCTCTCTCTCTCTCTCTCTCTCTCTACAATAACCAGTTTCTAAAATTGTACTGCTCTATGCAGGTAGGAGTGGAGGTACTAAGAGGGAAGACGGTGATGTTGTTGATATCAGACCTAGAGATAGCTCAAGAAGAGGTTTTAATTCTTGAACAGATATACAACGGTACCCATCTTGGGAAGGCTGAGAGACCTTACGAGGTGGTCTGGCTCCCAGTCCTTGATCACAACCAAAGTACCTTATGGACTGATTCAATGCAACACAAGTTTGATGAACTTCGGTCGTCCATGCCATGGTACTCCTTGTATCACCCTTCGTTGCTTGACCCAGCCGTAATCAAATACATTAAGGACCAGTGGCACTTCGACAAGAAGAAACCGATGGTAGTCGTGTTGGACCCACAAGGAAAGGTAACGTGTCAAAATGCCATCCACATGATGTGGATATGGGGGATCACTGCCTTCCCTTTCACCAAGATAAGAGAAGCAGACTTGTGGAATTCAGAGAAATGGACGATTGAGTTCATTGTGAATGGGATTGATCCCACCATACTAAATTGGGTGAGTTTACTCGTTCATTCAGACCTGAAACAGTTGCACTACAAAATTGAACTATAATTTGACTCGTGAGTTGGACCGAATTCGACCGAGTCAAGGTTAATAATAATCGATATCGATTGACTTAAAACAAAATTATCAGAATGATTCAATACTATAGCATTTTCAATTAACTGATGTACAGGTAAAGGAAGATAAATTTGTGTGCCTATATGGAGGAGAAGATATGAACTGGATCAGAAATTTCACTACAACCATGCAACGCGTGGCACAGGAAGCCAGACTAGCCCTAGAGATGGTGTACGTAGGAAAAAGCAACCCAAAGGAACAAGTGAAGAGGAATATAAACACTATCATAAAGGAGAGACTAAGTCATTGTTGGCAAGACCCTATGTCCATCTGGTTCTTCTGGGTCCGATTGGAAAGCATGTGGCACTCCAAAATGCAACACAGTCGAACCATCGATAACGATCCTCTTATGCGCCAAATTACGACCATGCTTACATTCGATGGTAGCAACAATGGGTGGGCTGTTATAGGCAGAGGATCGGGAGAGATAGCAAAAGCTCAAGGAAGTAAAATTCTAGATACTTTAACAAATTTTAACAATTGGAAGGCGAATGTTGAACTACAAGGGTTCATGCAAGCGTTGGTTAATGCCCTAGCATCGTACCCTAGTCACGAGCATTGCTCTAGCCTAGTACTCCCAGGAATGCCAGCAAAAACCCATGAACTCTCCTGTGCAGAATGTGGTCGTCCGATGGAGCGATACATTTTATATCGATGTTGTGATGACTAAATTCGATTAAAGATATATAGATCTGAGTTAAGTTGTTGTATGGGTTGTGAGATTATTATTATTATTATTATTGTTTGGTTACTAGGGTTTTACCTCATTGTAAACAGAGTGGAGGCATAAAGTAAAATAAGAGTGACATTGAGAACAAAGTAGAGGCATAAATAAGAGTTACTGAATGGCATGCTGTAATTCTAATCTTTCTCTATCATACTCGTATATAAAGTGCAAGATTTCTGAAGGTGTTTTGACATCTAGAACAAAGAGAAAAAACAGAGCAAGACACAAGTGAAAATACAGAACAAGAGACAAGTGATAACACACAAAGCCATGTCAAAAGTGTGGAACCCGCAGGCCAAAAGTGTCACGGCCTATGAAGATGCCATGTCATTATGTTGCCCTAATCGAGCATTATTTTAGATTAGCATACATAGGTAATGTATTAACTAAGGAAAATGCTAAACTTACTGTAAACCTTACTGTAAAGTCATCCCATGATTCTCAAATAATTTCACTCTTCGTGATTTGCATCATTCTCAAATTAACATAAATACCCTTTTAAATAGCATTTACAATAAGGTTGGCAATACATTTTGCAGTACGTGTAGCATCACCGATTAACTAATTAGCGTCCATCGGATCTTGACTTGAAAGTCATCCAAAATTGAAGTTGTTGGTTTCGTCTAAAGTTAATGGCCATTTTGTGAAAAGTCTTGTAAGTACTTTCCCAAGCAAATTTCCTTAGCCGAATCTTTTTAATTGGACGTCGATTTCAATGTAACGATCTGAAGTAATCTATCATCTACGGTCTAAAATAATCCGTAGACCATACTCTTGTTGACTTTGACTCGACCCACCCACTCTTCAACATCATTGACTTCAAACTTGAGTCTTAGGTCTTTAGCCCCAATTCTTTACTTAATAACCCGACATGAAAATAGATGTAAATTACAAACGAGCTCTTCTTTCACAAAAACTACTCTTTTATAATAAAAAGACTTAAAAAACTACATATATAGGAAAATAATACCTCAAGTAATCAAAGTCAGAAAATATTATTAGTTTAACCTTCTAAAGATTTTAATTTAATTGAAGACTTATCCACCAACAGCCTGCTTAGCTTATATTAAATAAAATTAATGATACTTTTATCGATATAATATTAGAAAGCAGAAACAAGTAAGGCATTTCTATACGATGATGTTATATATTTTTTTACTTGGACTAATGCCTAACTTACAACAAGGCGAAAATGCAATGTCACCATGAATGTATAGAAACCCTGACCAAATTAAAAATATAGGCCAAATCTACACGATAATACTACGATCGTAAGATTTGAACCACAATCTCTCCAGTTATAGAAAGGGATGTTAATCAACTAAGCAAGCGACTGTTGGATGATGATGTTATATAATAAACATCAACATTCTAAAACTACAATAAATACACTCGCAAGTGCCAGCTAAACTAGTTGATAAAATATGTTGCTCTTCATGGCACAGACTTGGGTTTCAAATTCCATTTGCATTGAATAAATCAGATAATGTTAGAAGGTGTGCATAATCTAAGAGTATCGGAGTACTCTCTGTTGTAGATAGTTGTTCCTTCGATGCTTGTATTTTGGCAATTTCTCCGTCCCTTTCCTCCACCCTGATGTATTCTCCACCAATTAGTGGAAAATAACCTAGTCAATGCTAGCTTTTAAATTTAAAAACTCATCCTCTTGCCATATTTACAAAACAAACATACAATCCAATTTTTTCTGAGTAATTACTTTGAGCTACTAGTAATTTCCACATAATTTATTATTAAATCCGTACAATTTAAATTTTATACTGATGATTCCATACAACCAACAATACAAAATAGTTTGTCGGTAATATAACACTAATAGCATAATTACGAAAGAGTTTGTTAATTTTATACAACCAACAGACAATTTTGTAAATTTTGGACGCTAGAAATCTTCAAAATCATCTCAAGAAAAAGATTTTCAAAAAATCAAAAACCATTTATGAACAATATTTGAATTTTTTTTTTGATAAAACAACAATATTCGAAGTTAATAAAAATCTTAAGTGTAGTCTTGGTTTCCACAACACAGCAAAAGATTAATTGCGTTCACATGGAAATCGTTTTTCTACCAAAAAAAAACACATGGAAATCGTTTTCTATTTACAGCAAAAACAAAAAAAACAGAATTTCATTGCCCAATAATTTTCGAAAAGGAAAGGATAAAACAGTAAATTGAGGTATTGTCTTCGGTACTTCAATTTTCTAAGCTTGGGTCCACGCGGTATTCCATCTGATTTAAACGAATTGAACCCCAAAAATTATCTCCACTGACAGGCTGCCAGCAGGCCCTAAATTTTCAAACTAAAACCTCCTCTCCGGAGTCTGACACAGTAGGTCGGGTAGACACACATGGATATTCTTCCGGCGAAAATCCGTCTCACTCTCCTTGCTTTCCTCTATCTGGCCCTTCTCATCCAAGCTAGATTAAATCTCGACCGTTCAGATTCTGATGCAGTTAAGCTTTTTAAAAATGATCTGGGTTTCAACGGTCAACTCGACATACAAGAGAACCTTTGCAACTCCGCCGGAATCCACTGCGAGATAAGAATTACCTCTGGGAATTCACCAATACTCCGAGTCACTCGAATCGTCCTGGATTCAAAAAGGCTCAATGGAACCTTATCTCCAGTAATCGGACGGTTCTCTGAGCTCAAAGTGCTCTCTCTTCCCAACAACGACCTCGTTGACCAAATTCCCTCTGAAATCGTTGACTGCCGGAAATTACAAGTTCTAAACCTCCGAAATAATCGTTTGTCCGGCAAAATTCCGTCTGAATTCTCATCTCTTGTAAGTCTTCGAATCCTTGATCTCTCTTCGAATAGATTTTCAGGTGATTTAAGCTTCTTGAAATATTTGAAGAACCTAGAAAACCTTTCTCTTTCTGATAATCTGTTTACTGGGAAAGTTCCAGCGTTTTTGTATACTTCTCGTCGTCTCCGATTTCTCAATCTTTCTGGAAATGATTACCTCCAATTCCCAGTTCAGACAACAAAGAACATTATAAATTCACGTACAGAGTTGAGAACGAAGAATTTTCTCCCGAGGCGTTATGTATTTGCCGAGAAAGCGAGCGCACCTTCAGCAAGTAAAGCCACCCATTCCAACCCGAGCGCACCTTCAGCAAGTAAAGCCAACAATCCCAACTCTTCTGAAGCTCATCCACCTTCAAGCCATAAACATAAAAAAGACAACAAGAAAAAAGTGAGGGGTTGGATTATTGGGTTCATTGTTGGTGTAATTGGTGGAATCTTATCGGGACTCTTATTCTCCATGATGTTTAAGTTTCTTATGATGTGTATTAAAGGAAGAGAAAAGGAAACAAGTACGACGATCTTCAGCCAGATGATTAAAAAGGCTGAAGATTTAGCTTTCTTGGAGAAAGAAGATGGTTTGGCGTCTCTTGAGATCATTGGGCGAGGTGGGTGTGGAGAAGTTTACAAAGCTGAGTTGCCGGGAAGCAATGGGAAGATGATTGCAATCAAGAAGATAAATCAGCCCCAGCTTGACGTAGATGATCTTACTGGAGGAGATAGCAAAAATTTGACCAAGAAGATGAGGCAAATCCGATCGGAAATTCAGACAGTGGGTAAGATAAGGCACCGGAACCTCCTTTCTTTGCTGGCTCATGTGAGTCGACCCGACTGTCACTATCTTGTATATGAATACATGAAGAATGGAAGCTTACACGACACTCTGAAGCAAGTCTCTGAAGGGACTACAAAATTGGATTGGCTGTTGCGACATAGTATATCTCTTGGGGTTGCAGCAGGGCTTGAATACCTCCACATGAATCACAGTCCACGGATCATTCACAGGGATCTCAAACCTGCAAATGTTCTACTTGATGACGATTTGGAGGCTCGAATTGCTGATTTTGGGCTTGCGAAGGCAATCCCAGATGCCAACACCCACGTCACGACTTCTAACGTAGCTGGAACAGTTGGGTATATTGCACCAGAGTACCACCAGACATTGAAGTTCACAGATAAGTGTGATATATATAGCTTTGGAGTGTTGTTGGCAGTTTTGGTTACGGGGAAGTTGCCATCAGATGAATTCTTCCAACACACAGAGGAGATGAGCCAAGTGAAGTGGCTGAGGAATGTTATGACCTCAGAGAACCCTAGAAGAGCAATAGATCCCAATCTGATCGGAAATGGGTACGAGGAGCAAATGCTACTGGTTCTCAAGATTGCTTGTTTCTGCACTCTGGAGGATCCAAAGGAGAGACCCAACAGTAAAGAAGTCGGATGCATGTTGTCTCAGATCAAGCATTAAGCATAGAAGAGTGAACAAAAAGCCTGTGTCTTAAGAAGTCTCACGTGTATTCAACATAATCTATGCCTTGTCCCTACTATTTGGTGTCAACAACAAGAATCCAAGTTTGCCATGCATGTTGTCTCAGATCGCAAATTAAGCATAGAAAGTGGATAAAATGCCTATGTATGACAGTGGATTCACTTGTATTCATCATAATTTATGTCTTATCTCTACAATTTGGTGTCAACAAGAATCCAAGTTTGCCATGCAATGTATGCAGCTTGTTTTATATGGTATGCTTATTTTTCAAGTAGAAGAGTCAGTAGTTCTAAGATGCAAGTGCAGAAAAATACTATCTTTCTCATGGAGATGGATCCTCCAGTCTTTGATCTCTTTTTTTTCCTAGATCAGCAAGTCTTTGTTGAAAGAAATATTGAACAGTTTTTGAGTTTTGAATGTCAAATATTAGTTAAACATTTAACAGATAACATTCAATGCATCCGCAAATAAAACTCATACCAGACCAGCACATCCTCTTAAAAGGATAGAAAATAGTAGCAACAGCATATAGCAAGTCTACCACCTATAATACAAAAAAATGGTTCACGTCTATATAATCTAAACCAAGAGAAATCGCAGGAAAATTATTGTTTGCATAAAGCTTTTGTAGTGGAGTCACTTCTTTTAAATGGTTATCCTGAAGTGCAATACTTGAACAGCTAGGTGGTAATAAGCATCTCCTAATATTATTTAAACCAGGATTCTTTATGTTTCAGTGAGGGGTTGTCAGAAACAGTAGTTTGAAGTACCTCAAAAATCCAGAAGTAGTTGGGGAAGTATCCTCTCCAAATGGGTTGCTTCTATTTTACTAGCACCTTCAGCATCAGAAATTGTAGCAGCACGCTGCACGGCTTCTAAGTCAACAGGAAAAGGAATTGTAAGCACACTGAACACAATTAAAAGCCAATGGCATCTGCACTCCCAAAAAAAAATAAAAAATTTAGGTAGGAGCACCTGCAATAAAGAACCGAAGAAGCTCGGAGCTCAGCTTTAGAGCATTTGCATTAGCTGCAACATGAAAGCAAAAACAAAACAAAACAAAAAAAAAAACAAAAAAAAAGCAAGTAAATTTTATGAGTGAGCTTTTAACTAAACATGTATATGCAACAAATAAGAGAACAGAGATACAAAATGCAATAAATAAAACTGGATGTTACTTTAAATGCGATATATAAAATTGGATATGGCTTCAAAAAGACAATACCAATTTAATATGTAAGCTTGGTAGCAAAACCATATGCCTTTTGAGATGTAACAATATGTGGAGATTCTGCGGAGTGAAATTACAATTCTACAAAGGAAATGCAACTCTACATTAGGAATGAACACTTTATAGTGCCTTTAACCATATAATAGTACCAATACAACAATAACATTCGAAATCCTATCCAGGCCATGCAGATGTAACTGAGTGTTGTGATTGTGTGTGGATCTATATGTCGAGTACAGAGTTTGATGGTCATCAGACTCTTGAGTCTGAGATGAAGTATTAGTATCCAACAAAGAAGATCCCTTACATTGATATCTCACACTAGTATAGAGTAGTAAATGAAATTGAAGTGAATCTTAGTACATATGAAGTAGAAAAATGGAAGAACAAAATAAAACCAAAGTAAAGAAAAATATGGAACATCCACAAAGCCAAAACAAAATAATATTAGCCTTTTCGGGATATATCAAAAAGAACCAAGAAATGAGCAAAACTGCATCCAATATTATCAAGTTACTGCTTCTCTTGACATGACTGTCTACCATGGACATTTTCTTAAAGTGAAGATATCCTTGTTCAGGTGTTTGTGACAGCATTTGGTACAGAGAAAACTACATAACGGTGAGACCATGAGAATACCAGTAGTTGGCCGATTCTTTTTTGACGTTCCAGTTCCTACCTGCAGCAACCAAAAGATTTAACTGGGAGCAAACATCTGTAATCAAGTAAAGGGTTTATCTGGAAAGAGTTTGATGGAAAAGGCATGAATTAATAAAGAAGAGTAAGCTTTCCTTTGTAGAAATAGACAAGTATATGGGAAAGAACCTATTTCTTATCCACACAAAAGAAGCTATATATCATGGGGTCATGTGTGGGTTTATATATCACACACACAGATCATGCATCCGTAAGTTTGGAAGTTCACCAATTACATGATATTGATGAAAGAATAAAGGGATACAATGACATGCATGATCTCTATGGGCAGGTTATGATGCACACAAAAAGGACCCTAAAGAAGGTTAAAGGTCTCCTTCTGAGGTTCCATGAGCTACTCATTAGGACATTAAAGATTTTCATGTCTTAAGAGCCAATATCACTAAAGGATTAAAGTAAGTTATAGTCTAGGAAAAGAAAAAAACTAATCAATTTAACCAATACAGGACTAATTGCATAACTAATAAGCTTTAATTGATATGTAGTTGAGTTTGGCTATCAGATCTACATTGCTCTTCGTGTGGCTACTGAACGTTTCAAGTTTCACCTACTTAATTTGCGACGGAGCTTTAGCTGCACGCTACTCTTCATGTTTTCTTTTATCAGTACTATATTTTGATGAATTACATGGAAAACAATAATAGAAATAACAAGTGGAAAGATTGAGAGAGATGTAATATTACACATAAAAAAAAAAAAAAAATCATGTGCATTCAGTGGTGAATTCTTGATTATCAAATTGATGTGATAAGTTCACAATGAAATTTGATTTCTTCTAGTACTCCATGTCTTTTTCAAAATCAAAACACAACCCTGATTACAAGAAGAAATGCAGGATAAACAGTTACTTCCTTGAAAAATAAATTGCCGTTTGTTAAGAAAATTTCGATCGATTCAATTTCTCCCTAAGCAGAATCTAGTTCTGATCATCGAAATACCAAATTCATGTTGGCAATCGGTATTCACTTTTCTCCAAATGTACTTTGATCCTTTGTTTGAACCAAACTCATTATTATCACTGTTGAAATTTTAAATCCAATAAAATAATGAACAAAATATATAGTGAAAAAGGTTTATTAAATCATACCTCGTTGTCCAAATTCTCTGTGCCTTCGTTTCTTTCACGCTCTGCAAAGAAGAAACAATTTAACGAAAAAGAAACGAAAACAGATGTCGCTACAAGATTAAGAGAAGTGGTTGAAGGAGATGAAAGAAAAATCTAAATACCTAGGGTTCTCCTGTTCCAGACATGCTTGAAGATGGCGTGAATCAGATCCTGACGCACATGGATGAGAAAAAAAAATACTTAGAAATTGAGGATAGATGAAATGAAAAAGAGAGAAATTAGGGTTTTACAGGATCAAAGGTGTTCTGATCATCCATGGAGAATCAGGCGCGAGCGGACGAACGAGCTTGACGATCCTCTTTCACTTATGATTTTTAGTCCGGTTCACAGCATTTGAATTTAGGAACGAAAAGTTTTCCAGATTTTTATGTTATTTAAAAGGATGCGGATATTCCCGCCCAAGATTTTCTCTCTTTTTCCCAACAATTCACAAAATGTCTATTCGGATATCTAGTTCCGACAGTACAACTTTTTCAAATTGGGTGCCCGGTCTGGTAAAACTTGACCCTACCCGCAAGGCTTGCCCCGTCCCCGGGCGGGGATGGAATTTTCTCCCCCATCCCCGCCCCATTAGGGGCGGATCCCTGCGGGGACCCTGATCCGTGGGGATTTTTGTCATCCCTAGATAAAGTGAACCCTATTAGAATTCAATAAAGCTTTTTGGACGCTTATCTGGCATGGTAGGACTCACCACTTTTTTCCTCCCAACAGTGTTTTAAGGGGGTGTCCCTGCGGGGACCCTGATCCGTGGGGATTTTTGCCATCCCTAGATAAAGTGAACCCTATTAGAATTCAATAAAGCTTTTTGGACGCTTATCTGGCATGGTAGGACTCACTACTTTTTTCCTCCCAACAGTGTTTTAAGGGGGTGCCATCCCTAGATAAAGTGAACCCTATTAGAATTCAATAAAGCTTTTTGGACGCTTATCTGGCATGGTAGGACTCACCACTTTTTTCCTCCCAACAATGTTTTAAGGGGGTGTCCAACTTATGTGGCAGTGGGACCCACCATGCTACATAAGTGTCGGGCATCCGTTTTGTAAAACGGTCGGTCCAAATAGCAGCACTGATTCGAATTAGGGTCTAAAAATTTGACTTGTGTAATAAACGAGTCAGGGTTGATTAGACTTGAACTGTCAACTCACATAGAGAATAACCTAATATTTTGGTGTTGGATTTCTTAAATAGACAAATCATTTTGTTAAATGTTAAGAGGAAGGGGTAAAATGTTGCGCAAAAATACCTAAAATATATTAAAAAAACGTTTTCCTTACTTTTAGTCGAAAAATATAGGTAGATGTAAAATTGAAATCAAGGTTTGAGATAACTTTATAATGTATCTTTACCAACACCAACCTTAGGGCATGGACCTTGTCAAAGTGTTTGAGATCTCTTATTTTTCAGAGGTTTTGGCTTATAAGTCTCCATAAGTGAGCAACTGCCGATGTAATTGTGCTGAAATGTTAGAAGACTGTGTACAATCTAGTAGCATATTGTGGAAGAGGGATAACATTAATGATTTATTGGTTATACAATTTTGTCAGGTTCACAACACCTGATAGGTAGATTAGGGTAAGAACCTTGGGCATCTACACCACAAGTAAGAGACACACACGGATATGAACTAGAGTACACACGAGCCAAACACGCACCAACATAAGAGAATTATATAGAACGTGCCTTCATTAATCACGTAGGATGACTCGAATCCAAGACCTCCCTTCAAAAGAGAAGGGTAACAAACCACTATGCTTAATGGTTAACCATTATGTGCTTCTAATTCATTCATATTTTTCCCATATCAAGAGTAGGGGTGTCAATGGGATGGTTCCGGATCAGATCCTAGAGGTTCCAGATCCGGTCCCGTTAATATGAAAGTGGTTCCGGATCCTATCGGTTCTGGACCCGGTACCGCTAGGATCCGCAGGTGCCCGATACACGTTTTGAATTTTTTTAACTTTTTTTTACATGAAAAGTATTTGCATTTTGTATTTTCGTATTCTATTCAATTATAAAATTAATTTTACTACAAAATTTGTTGTATAATAGTCATTGGTTTATTTTATTTATTTTTAATTAAAAAAAAAAGTTAAAAAATTAAAAATTTGTTGTATAATAGTAGATTAAACTATAAAATTATACAGAACTGGGTACCCGCGGGTACTCGGTGGATGGATCCGAAATGAAACAGATCCAAAACGGATAGATCCGAAATCATCCGGATCCACAAAATGAGGTCCCGGATCCGCAATAAATGATTCCGGTACCGATTATGTTCAGGATATTTTGGTACCCATTGACACCCCCGAGCCATAAATCAAATATGAGTTCGGATCGGCTTACGACCTTATACGTACAGGTTACGTGTACAAGCTCTTATGGGGTCTACATGAGGCTGATTTAGGGTCTATTTTTTGTGAGAATGTTCTCTTCATCATGTAGATCATCTTCTCTAAAAATAAGTTCATTCTAAAACTTCAAACCCCATAAAAATTTGACTCTTTTTTTCATCGTTCATTTTTCACCGTTAATTTTTAATCAACTTCCAATCAATTGTTGATGGGGCTAGAAGTTTTAGAATGGATTGATTTTTTGTGAAGATGATCCACGTGGTGGGGAGAACATCCTCATAAAAAATCAGCCCTTAGATCAACCTCATGTGAGTCCCACATGAGCCTGTACATATAACATGTACATATAAGGCTGTAAGCTGATCCATTCTCATCAAATATATCAGCCAGGACCATATTATGTCTGTTTGGGCCTGAGAAAAACCGAACCGTGTAGCGTACCCTACTGTTCGTGTCAACTTAACCAATAAAACCTTCTCCGACTTCGAGATCTCCCTCATTTGAGGCATCCTCTGTCCTTACCAACCCGAAGGCGGGAATGTGAAGGCAACACATTTGCTCTCTTACTTCCCCAAGTTCTTTCTACTCTTCAGTTCTGTTTCTCTGTAATCAGATCATACAGTTGAAACCAGAGGAACCCAAATCTCCAATTCCTTCAATTTCTCACTCTATCAATGGCCGGTGTTCTTCAAAAGCTCCTCAGAAAAGCTTCACCCGTCAGAATCATCACAAATTTCAACAACCCACTTCCACCAAATATCTCTGTTCCTCTCATTCTTCACCAACCTCATCCCATCGATTTCAAACCCAACGATCCAATAACTGACCTAAACCCTATTTTGGGTTCTCCAAATTGTGATAAAAATGCTTTAAATAGGTCACAGCAGATTTACCCTAGTTTTCCCTTTGGATATTATCTAAACCCTATTTCTCAAACAGGAATAAGTATAACTGAGCAGGACGAGGAGGTAAATGGGTCCGGTAAGGATGAAAAGACTGTATGGGCTGATAGCGTGAAGAAGAAGAGGAAAAAGAAGATGAACAAACACAAGTACAGGAAGCTAAGGAAGCGTCTTCGGCGACAGACTTAGGTTTACTCGGTGAGAATTTATTTTAAGAGGGGGATATATTTATTTCCATGTTGTTATTCTGATTTATTCCTCCCTTTTTTGTTTTTTTTTTTTGTGGCCAAAAATTTTATTACTTGCTTCAAAGGAGAGCTGGAAATTTTGATTAATAATGTGTTATTTCTTCTAAATATACATTGGAGATTATATTTGAATTCCATTTTTACAGCTCTAGATAAGTACTTAAACAAATTTTAAGGAGTAATGCACTTGTGTAATGTGTACTAAAACCGTAGGTGTATATGTATGTACTTATGCATGTATGCATTTACTCATGATTAAGGGTAGAAACTTATATATGAATTTGTACATTTTGTACGGAAGTGTACACGAAAATGTGTGGAATTCAAGAACATTTATAAACTTCAAAATGCATCTTTGTGTTGACATCTCATGGTTAGTTGTGCCTATTGTGTATATATATGCTGGGGGTGATTGATGATGCTAGTTTGGATGCTTACAGTTGATAATATTTATTTTAAAGGTTTTGGGACATTTAAGAACGATAACAATGAGTTGGCTCCAAGAATCCACCTCAAAAAGTCATTAGCTGGGATTCCAACAAAAGAATCCCATGGAATCCTGTTTAACTATTTTAGCTTTTGGTCTCGGAATCTCTCCAGCCGACATGTCTTTGTTGTAGGCATAACCAGGATGAGATCCTAAGGGTTTGTCTCAGCTGGTCAAGCAATGTTGTGCCAATGTAGAATACATTGAAGTCAGTTTTCAGTAAAAACACATCAGGTCAAATTGTATCTGACTGGGATTTGCAGTTGTAGTTTAGATCTTAACTCTTTGAGTTGTGCTCATATGGATAAAGGAGGCAATGGTGTGATCTTTCCAAAGCTTTAACAGCTACGAAATCTAGTATAGAATAATGGGAGCAGAATTATAGTAGCAGAAACAATCAGAATTAAGTATTTAGAATAGTGGGTTGAGTTGGTGAAGCAAGAGACTAGGCTCAACTGTTCATCCCCCTAGACCTACATCACAATCCACACCCTTAACCATCCTTAGGCAGTTAGGCTATAATTTGTTCCATGCAAGGCCTTTTGGCGCTTTATGTAAGCACTGCCCTTTTAGTTTATCTGGAAACCAAATTTGCTAGTTGAGTCTCATTTCGACTTCCCCACAACTCATTTGTACAGTTTGTGCAACAAGTTAGTCTTCCATCCCTAGCCTTGCTAGCGTCATCCACGATACTTCCTCCTATTTTGGTCTAGTACAGGCTTGCTTGCCCAGCTTGAGGACTGCTTGCCCTCATGTTAACGTTGTCAATGGTCGCTTCTTTGTTGTTTAGATGCCTCAGTTTCTTTCTTTCTGAAGGAGGTTCCCCAACATCTTACCTCTTTTGAATAGTCCCGGAGGCTTCCATCACATATTAAGATCAACGAAGGACGGAGAAACACCCAAGGGGTGTTGAACATATGAGTGATGTGTATCTATAAATGGTAGGTCACTCCACACCGAACAATGAGATGTTTACTGTCTCAGAGTCATTCATGCATATAGGATACCTGTTAAAAAACCAATTGAGTCCCACGCTTGCTGAGGTTGTCAATAGTTGATATGTTTGTTCAAGCTGCTCCCTGAGCAAAAAAGACACCTTTGATGGGATAACAGCATTCCATGTTCGTGTGTAAGGGCAAAAGTGAGCTGTCTAGTGAGGCCAAAGCTCCAAAAAAGACTTCACCGAGAAGATGCCTTTTCTGATCCATGACCACTAGATCATGTCATCACTATGTCACACAATCTTTTGGCCATGTATGTGCTTGAGGAACTCCATCATCCAAGATATTTATATATAAAGTTTTCTTATGCTTTGTTTGGTTCATTAGCATGTAATTTTCTAGAAATAATTCTGCCATAGTTATTTTAGAAAATAATATTTCCAGACAAGAAAACTGTTTTCTTGTAAACAACATGATGTGGAAAAGATGGAGCCTTAGGCAGTTAGGCCTAAGATTTTTCAGTGGGAAATTCCTTCATCCTTTTGGTACATAATTCTTTTCCAGGTTCATCAGGATGGTGGACCAACTGCCTCGCTCCCCATCCCACTTTCAATAATGGCTCTTTGCATGGAAGAAATTCTAGAGAATAGTTATTGGTAACCATGTAGGAGTATTTTAGATGAAAAAGGAAATGAAGGGAAACTTTAGTTCTGCATAAATTTTTTCCTTTTGTAGCTATGAAGCCTTAGTAGAAAGGAATTTCTACCCCAGGTGCCTTCCACCTTCAGATCCTTCACGTTCATGCTTCCACACCCACTTCATTACCTACAGTGTACAAGAATTATTGAAATAGATGATGTTCCTTACTACATTTGAATTAATCACCTAGCTTCTTCCATCATACTGGGAAAGGGTAGCACTGCTCTTCTCATTGCTAACCAGAAATGCCAAGCAAAGATTAGAACAACTCATCTGGATTATTCACACAGATTTGTACATGCGTGATAAGTCTACTGGTCCTACATGAAGTTGAGTGTTAGTCTGATTTGTAGACATGTATGTGGGGCCACCCATGGAGTTCGGTCTAGCTAATTTTTGGTGAGGATGATCATCCTCACAAATCAAGTCATTTTAAAACTTCTAATCCTATTAAATCTTAAGTGAAGCTAACAGTGTTATGAATGACTGAAAAGTGAAAACTATTTTACAATTTTTACTAGTGGTTAGCTATGACAAGGGTTAGCAACCTAGCAGCTATTGTAGCAGGTTAGTTTTGGACATGATGCTTTAACTTTTAATGGTGTCAACTGTCAAGTGATGTACCGTGTTGACTTCATACTCATGTCGTAGATTGGCACACAAGTACGCATGCCTTTATTTTCCAGTGTTTGATCTTCTAATGTAAACTAGAACTGAAGACATGTTTAGCAGAAGTATATCTCCGGATAGAACTGAATTGCAAAAAGAATTCATATTACCAATTATAGGTTTGTTATATTATGCACAGATTATAATGATATAGTTTTGTTTGTTATATTATGCACAGATTATAATGATATAGTTGTGGTAAATCCATTTATACTCTTTATGGAATTCAGCCATCATTTTTGTGTATTTTGGAAGAACTCATCTACTGTAACTCTGCAAGCACATGATGCTTGCAAGGTGTGGTTCTGGGCAGGGAGTACATTATGTTGGAAGCTTTTTATAGGGTTGGCAATAGATTAGGACATCTTCTCGTAAGAAAACATCGATCCTTCTTAGAATTTACATAGATGTCTTTGCAATTCTGCAGTCGATGAAGATCTCTCCTGACAGGTTGCATGTTGTACTTAATTATCAACAATTTATGTTGGTTATTACGCTTCTAGATTGATGAAGGGTTTAAGAGTTGTGTGTTTGATAACGTGAGGTTTGGTGTTGAAGCCTATTTGAGATAGAAATGCTAGGATTGTTATTGTATTTCCTTACAAATGTTCAACTATTTTTGCTTGTCAGAGGTGTGAAAGAAAATGTTAGCCTTCCTCCTTTGTCAGCGAAAGAAGGATTATTATGAAAGAGCAAGTAGAGGATCCTCAAAACTGGATGTCTCCGACAATGTTAGGGCCCGTTTGGTTCGCGATTGAAAAACTTTTTTTCAAAAACTAATTTACACCTAAACTAATTACATTTTGTATCACATCTAAAACTATTTTTTTGACTTTGCTATAAAATCCTAAATGATTTCATTGAAAACAAAGAAAACAACATTTTTTTGTTTTGTAAAATCATACATGATTTTATTGTAAATCTTAAAACAGTTTTGGATGTAGTACAAAATGCATATTAGTTTAGGTGTAAATTAGTTTTTAAAAACAAGTTTTCAAATCACGAACCAAACGGGCCCTTAGTATTTTGTACAAGAAATCGATTAGTTTCTGCTCTAGATGATATGTACTTTGTAAAGTTTAGCCCTCATTTTCTGTTCCAGATGGTTTATGCTTCCAAATTGTCTTAAATCAAAAGCTAAAATCAGACTTATACTTTTGGCTTCTTCTCTCTCTCTCGAAGTACCGACTTTTTAACAACCTGGGTTAGAGCTGTAAATAAAGCCCACCGACCCGCTACCCAGCCCGTCCGGCCTGAGCCCGACGCAGCCCATGGGCGCCCGAAGCCCGCCAGGGGCAAGCCCGGCCCGGCCCATTTAATTTAGTGGGCGGGCTAGGGCTTCAACTTACTACCCGATACCCGGCCCTAAAGCCCGGCCCGGCCCGGCCCGCCTGTAACGACCCAAAATAATTAAGTCTAGCATTTAATAATGAGTTTTTGTTCGGAGCATAATTTGAAGAATCGAACCGTACAATTGGGTAGATCTCGAAAAGTTATGCAATTTTGACTATTCATGCGCGGAAATCGGACACTAATTGATCCCAAATCGAGGCCCGGAACACGGTTTGGATCGGTACCGAAGGTACCCGCGATTTTGACTTTGATTTTGACCATTAAATATTATTTAAGTGTGTATATATACTATATATATGTATTGGTATGTATTGGGTGTTGTATTATAGTGTAATTTTATATATTATTCTAGGGTATACACATAAGGTGTATGCATGAGCTACACCGTAGC
>MVGT01000078.1:660630-671957 GCA_002174775.1 Macleaya cordata | reverse complement strand
AGCCCGGCCCGGCCCGAAAAAGATATCGGGCTTGGGCGGGCCATGGGCCTGATTTTTCATTGCCTGCCCAGCCCGGCCCGGCCCGATGGGCTCTGTTGAACATGGTTTTTCATTGCCTACCCGGCCCGGCCCGGCCCATTGTATGCCCGTGGGCGCCCAGCCCGGCCCGATTTACACCCCTAACCTGGGTGGGTGGCAGTGTGTGTGAGAGCGTAGGATTGGAGGGTCAATCCAAGACCCATTCTAATATTAAGGAGTCTGACTCTGGATCTGAGTGGGTGTTGACCGAATTATGACCCACCTGAAAAGATTTCTAACACGTTGTGGTGAGTCCAGATCCTCTGGCCCCATTCTGCCTGTCCCTCCCCTATCCCTTAGCTAACTAGGTGACATCTGTCCTTCACTAAATATCATTTAATGTTTAATTAACCTCTCAGATACCCAACTTAACTCTGTTATCTCTTTTTTTTTAAATAATAATAAAAAAATCTAACTGACCCTACCAGTCTCTCTCACAAAGTTGTCAAGTTGCAGCAAAGGTTTTGGTCATTAATGGCGCTTTCTCACAAGCCTTTCCCCCCTCTCTTCCTTCCTCGAAGCCTATCATGATGAGGAGTAAAGAATTAGGCTTTCAAATACCCAAAGATCACTGAAAAAGTTGTTAATGATGCGATTGGTTTGATCTTGGCTACTTTGAGGAAGATCTGTAAGAGTGATCGGTATGTTAGGAGTGGATTGTAGAAGATGTGGGACTTCAAATTAATTACAGAGGTCGTTTAGGTTTTGATCTTCATCTTTAGCTTGTTTTTGGGTTTTAAATTCTTTCATTTGATGAATATGTTTTGTACAAGCTTGTATTGGTATCATAATCATCACAACCCCTTCATATTATCATCATCATTGGATTCATCACAACCCCTTCATATCCGATTTTATAATCTGATGATATTCTTTTGTTACTTAATTTGTACGGTTTGTTGGGTTTTTTTTATTATTTTAAAAAAAAGTTAACAGTGTTAAGTAGGGTTAATTGAAAAGTTAAGTGAATATTAAATAGTATTTAGTGGAGGGACATGTGTCACCTATCTAGCTAAGGGACATGGGAGGGACAGGCAGAATGGGGCCAGAGGATCTGGACTCCGTTGTGGTTGGGTGGACAGATAAGGCTAAGATTTGCTTCACACTTCGAGAAGAAGAAGAAGAAGAAGAAGACCTAATGAGAAAATAAATCAGAGTCAAAGAAATTGATTTCTCCAGAATTGCGTCTCCTTGGTATTAATATGTAATTCTTCATGGAGGATCAGATTATAGTCAATCAAGATCTCTGGCCCTCTAATTTGACCCAACCCAACCCAAAACAAAGTCTAAAAACTAATCTTGGTTTTCCCCATTTTATGTATTAAACCGTTCTTTCTCAAGCATTTTAGAATCTGCATGGACTGAATTTTTGTGAGTATAATTTTATGATCATGTAGATCGTCTTAAAAAATATATATATGAATTCACTCCACTCCAAAAAAAATTCCCTATCCATCAATAATTGATTAAGTGGGTATATGATCTTAATGTGAGGTCGTTAGATCATCTCATAAAGGCGCGTAATTATCCATCTCCATGACCATATTATATTATATTATATTATACTATGGTTTGTTTGGAAGGGAGATTTCAAGGTAGGGACTCAGTGGGGATCAGGGATTCATGTTTCCCTGGTCTGTTTGGCTGCCAAGAATCTCCGAAAATTTGTTTCCCAAGGAAACATGTTTTTCAGCAAATCCTTGTTTTGGAGTCTCACCTCCCCCTTTAGAATTTGCTGGAATTTTAAACTAAGGATTCACTATGTATGCACCTAACTCAATGTAGATTACACCCTACAAAATTAAAACAATAAAATAGAGATTTTCCTTAGATTTTAAATGACAACTAAACAAATCAAATGATTCAAGCTTTCACGGATTCATGAATCCATAGATTCTTTTATGGTTGCCAAACAAACCAAAGGATTCATGTTTCTAGGGATTCATGTTTCCAAGGACTCATGTTTTCCTTGGAAAATATAAATTTTACATCCAAACACACTATTATATTATTTAGTTGAGCAGGAAGACTCACCAGCGGCTCGGACGAGGGTGGAATTAATTAACATGAGAGGAGCGTGGCTGGCGGCTTCGTTGTTCACAGTTTGGCGTGAATCCGCGTTGATTTTGGATGGAGCCCGGTTGGTTTTGCTGTCTTCCACCTTCCTTTATCCGTGTCTGTTTTGTGTGTGTGTGGGTCGCGAGATGATGATTTTTTTTGTTTTTTTGGCTGGAGGCTCTTTTGATTGATCGGATGTTAATGGTAATTTAATAATTACTAAGACCTCTTTGTTTTTATTTATCAAATTCTTTTTTTTTAATAATTAATTTATTTTTGTATATTGGTATTTTCATTAATTATTTTTGTTATTTTTATATTTGTATTTTTTCAATCAGAGATTAGGGGACCCTTTAAAGTCCCGAAAAGAAATACTTTTTAATTAAGAAAGAAAACGTTGTTGTTATACAGGGCCAGGCTACGTTCTTCCTCCCGCGCCTGTTACTGAGTTGAGTTCAGACTTGAGAATTCATTCATTCATTTGATTGGTTGTAAAAAACGGTGGTCCGTGGGTGGTCATAATATCTATCTTGTTAGCCCTTTGAGAGTTAACTTGGACCACCACCATCACTACAGTTACTCTTTATCTCTAGTTTCTACTTGCACCCTCAACTTGCCCTACTTGCTTGCTTATTATTCTACTCTAGCTGCTAGCTGCAGGAAGCAGGCTACCAGCAACATCAACCTCTGATACGATTGGCTTGTAAATTTTTAGTTATATATATATAGTGGACTTTTTCTTTAATCATCAGCAAAAATGTGTGAAGGAGGGACCAGGGGGTTATTGAGGCCATGGCAGTTCCTTATATAAGCCAAATTGTGACCGAATCCTATCACGCACAGTCATGACCTAGTTATATCAAAATCGGACAACTACAAAAGTTAAAAAAAAAAAAGAAAGAAAGAAAGGAATGAAGGAAGGAAGCAAGGAATGAAGGACGTCCTTGTTTCTCTGCGGTCCTGCCATTGTGTTTGTTATCTATATAGATATTAGTAGTGTTCTTTGGACCCACTATTTTACAAAATGAGTGTGCGACATTTATGTGGCATAGTCGGTCCCACTGCCACATAAGTTAGAATCCCCTCAAAATAATTTTGGGAGAGGAAAAGTGGTGGGTCCTAACATGCCACATAAGCATCTAGCATGCGTTTCATAAAAGCATCGGTCCAAAAATTATTATATATATATATAGAGCACTCCCTCACCCCTCTCGTGCGAACGCGCTTATAGGGCCCACATGTAATGTATTCAGGAGCTGATTTTTAGATAGGATATTTTCTTCACTATATATTTTATCATATTAAAAAATCAGCTCATTCTAAAACTTTTAACTCTTTCAAATTAACTCTTAAAAAATTTACAACTTTTATTGTAACAGTTAATTTAAAATGGGTAGATTTGAGGTTAGAAATTTTAGAACATACTGATTTCGGTTATATAACTTTGAGAGATGCTATAGGGACCGATCCCTCAATCTGTTTTTTTATACAGATTGAGGTGTCATCCTCTATCCTCCATCCATTGTGATTTGTGGGGACCACACAAATCATAATGGGTGGTGGATTGAGGATGACACCTCAATCTGTATAAAAAAACAGATTGAGGGATCGGTCCCTCAAGCATTTCTCTATAACTTTTGACCCATATATATAAGACTTATAGTCTGTTTGGACAAGGGATTTGGAGGAGAGATTTTGTAGGGACCAGGGATTTGGTGGAAAGATTATGTTATATTTTTCCTCAAAATCCCTGCCTAAAATCTCTTGTACAAACAGACTATTAGATTATTTGTTGTTTCTCTTTTGGTTTATTATTAATTATTTGTAATGATTTGTCTACAGCCGCACGTTCATAGAAATATAGAATGAAGGAAGGAGTAGGAGGAGGAGGAGAAGTGTCGAATAAGTGGGGTCTTCTTAAGTTAATATCTGGAGATCATCATGAAGACCAATGGAAACTGTTTCTTTGCTGTCTCCCAACAACATTATCAACAACTTGACCTAGTCTTTCTTTCTTGAACCATAGAAAGAGATATCTTGTATGGTTTCGATCGAGTATTAACTTTTAATGTTATTTTTTCATCAAGTGGGTATTTTTTTTTTAAAGTCAAAAGCAAGAGTGAAGTCTGAAATTTGAAGTCTTAATTAAATACATAATAATACAAATCGATAATACTTATAAGGTCAAGCCTTTTATTAATTAAGTCAGACTATATATATATATATATCGCCTTTCAAATTATACATATATACCGACGGAATAAAGGGTCAAACACAAATACATGGCAAAAAAGCAAAAATAAATAAATAAAAATGTCCCACCCATACGAAATGAATTTTGTTCAATTGATGAGTAAAATTAATTAATATTGTCCTACAAAAATATAATTAACTTCAGATCAATCTTTGACCTTAATTACTTTTTATTTTACCTACTTATTCTTACACTTTATTTCCAATAATTTGTGTCTCCACGTTGATATGATCTGAGGGCTGAATAAAATCAATTTTTTTCTTTAGTTTTCTACCATGCATCATGAAAAGTTAATACAAATTTTACTCTTTTTTACACCATTCATTTTTATGTTAAAGTTTCAACTAACTTTTTCAGAGAATTCAAAGAAATTGTCAGAAGGAAACAATGTTTTTTCATGAGAATTAATGATCAACATTCCGAAGAAAAAGCAATCCTTAAGTCCTATTGATTTGTGTATACAAAGTGTAATAATAAGTTAAAAAAAAATAATAAGATAAACAACATATGTAATTAAAATCTTTAAACACAAATAAAGAACTATATAACCATGCCTGATTCAAGTACTTCATGTAAGATGCATGTTATTTGTTGTTTTAATGCAAAGAGCCATTTTTTTTTTTTTTTTGCTGTGGCATATATGCTTTAAAGTTAAAAATCGGTTTTCTTGTTTAACCAACGATTCAGTCCATGCTTTCTACATATATTTTTTATGCATGCTTTAGAATGTCTTTTGTTCGTGATGTAGCTCTTATAATAATAATAATTTTTTTTTATTTTGAATTTGCTCAAGTGTGTAGCTGTCATTTAATCCTTCAGCTACTTGATTGAATGCTTGTAATAAAAATTAGTTAATCTGAATATGAGATGAAAATCTGACTTAATGTACAATAAAAATTAGTTCATTTTAAAATTTTTAAGTTGCGATATTCTACATAAATACTCATGAATCAAATTTAGATACTTAAAGAAAACAAACAACCCTTTAATCTAGATAAGATTAAATCAAAATAATGAGATGGAAAACATTTGATGATCTAAAATGAAATGAGAGAGGAGACAAAACAAATTAATTAAAGGAAGAAATTTGTTTGTGTATAAATTAAAATGATTAGTAACCTTATTGGTCGAACAGAGTTTTTGAATGGAATCAAATTAGCATACAACAGTCGAGAATGCTAAGATGCTACTTTGACAAAGCTAATTGGTTCTTCTAATTAAGTTTAATTGGAATCTTTTGTTAATCTCAAAGTAATTAATTGGCAGAAAACAAATTAACGAGGATCCAAAAAAAAGTCAAACCAATAATTCTAATTATCCGCCAAATTCATCCCTCCTTGACTTCTCTTCGTATAAAGAAATTAAATAAAAAGTCAACCTCATATAACTCTAATTCCATCATTTAAATTGTATCCACGAATGCCGGATTTTGAATTTAGTATTCATTAAGGCACATGGGCTTTTCGTTTAATGGTTGTGCATCCCTCTTATAAATCTTTAGTAATGGGAGGTATTGCTCTCAAATCTCGTTCTTCTTCACATTTCGCACTTATATAGGGTTGTGCTTTCAAAACTCTCTCAAATTTAAAATATTTTTTAATTAGACGCTCCAACGCCTACAATAGGGGTGTCAATGGGTACCAAACTACCAGGAACTGAACCGGTACCGGAACCGTTTTTTGCAGTTCCGGGATCTCATTTTGTGGATCCAATAAATTTCGGATCCATTTCGGATCTACCCATTTTAGATCCGTTTAATTTCGGATCCATTTCGGATCCACCTAACGGGTACCCGCGGGTTCCTGGTTCCGTATAAGTTTTATAAATTTTTAGTTTAATTTACTATTATACAATAACTTTTTAATTTTCTTTAATTAAAAAAATAAACTAATGACTATTATATAACAAATTTCATAATAAAATAAATTTTATAATTGAATAGAATATGAAAATACAAAATATAAATAAATTTTATGTGAAAAAATAAAAAAATAATAATTAAAAACGGGTATTGGGTACCCGTGGATTCTAGCGGTACCGGATCTGGAACCCCCAATTGAAGTTCCGGTTAGGATCCGGGAGCGCTTCATATTAACGGGACCAGATCTGGAACCTTTAGGTTCTGATCCGGAACCGTCCCTTTGACACCCCTCACCCACAAGATCATCATGTGTCGTACGTTGTTGAGAGACGACGGGAGCGGGGAAGTTAGAAGCTACGTAAGATCTCATACAGAAAGTTTGACTAATTGAGACCTGGACAAAAATCTATTTGGATTGCCAGGAAGATCCAACCGGGCCTTACGTATGTTTTTGACCACCTCACATTAATTGAAGCTAATTGAAACACTCAGCGGACCCACAGAAGCTAGCTTAGCTGCAGCCTGGAAGGCAATTAGGCATTGCATGAACGCAACGCAAGAACCACCCTCAACACAGGGCTAGCAGCCCCCACGACAACGGCCAACCGTATTACCCTATTACTTAATGTACACGTACGCACACGCTATACATCACCCTACTGACACTTGCCAAATAATACACAAGCATGCACGAGGCACCTGGCACCCCTCGGAGATCATCCATATATATATATATCCTGATACCTATAGAATCATGTGCCTCACGTGACTCGTGATATATATCATCTTGGACTCCCAACTTAATTAGTTAACTAAACAGGTTTCAAATTTTGATAGGTTTAGTATTAATCAGGTGATCAGCCCTAACCGGGTCAGTCACTCAGTTGATAGTTGGAACCTTAATACGCGCATTAATATTGTGTTTTTTAAGAAATTTTGAAACATTTGTATTTTTAAAAGTTGTGAAAATTAGTGAATCATCTTTACTATTATAATGAAGCTTCCATTTTTTTTGATATTTTCAAGCACCTTTCTACATCGATTTCATTCTTAAATTCCTTTTTATATTATATGTTCTACCAATTCTATTATAATTGATGTTGTGTGAGAATGATTTCTTCATTAGATCAAAATAACCAATTTGTGAAGATTTATAGAGATGATCCTATCGCTATTTTTTGTGAAAATGTACTATTTTCATGTAAATCAAAATCAATAAAAGGTATTCTTCAGTGATTGAAAATTAATTAAATTATGGGTTTTCATATTAATTGTTTTTTAGAGATATCTTGTTATGATATGAAGAACAGAGTTAGAATTACTATTAATTAAATTCTTTTTTGGGAGACCACCTTGCCATAGCTTTTGGCATGGATAGGTACTAACATATTCCAAGATCAACTAATATCTAGAGGTTCCAGACAAGAAAAAAATAATAATAATAATTAAATGAATTTATTAGAAATTCAAATATATAAAATCCATAATAGACAAGACTACAAGAGGATAACAAATATTATCATTCCTCTAATTAAAAATTCCACTTAATAAGATCCGACGATGGAGATGAGCTCTTAAGATTAGAAACTAAGATCTGCCACACCTTAACCTCTCCATCAAGACTTCCACTACAAACAGTAACAGCACCATCTGAAACTCCGTTCGAAACCGCTACCAACGATTTAACCGGTCTTTCATGTCCCTCCATTACAGCTAAACAACAGTAATGTTGACCATCTCCTCGTCTCTGCCAAACTCTAACCGTCCGATCAGCTGACCCACTCACCAACAAACCAGAGACGTTGATCAAACACAATATGGCCCCACTATGTCCCCTCAACGCCCCAGTCACACTCATATACTGCGCTGAATCTTCCTTTTCCCAAACCAAGATCGAACGGTCACAAGCCCCTGAAAACAAAACTGATCCATCATCACTCAAAGCAAGCGCATTAACAGCCGATTTATGTTTCTCCAAAGCTGCAATCAAACTGTGCTTTTTCTCATTAAATCCTCTCCCCCAAACCCTAATTCGTTTATCTGCCGACGCTGTGTAAACAGTTCCGTCAATTGAAACGGTGATGGCATTAACGGCATCTTCATGCGCTTTAATTGATTCCAAGCAAAGAAGATCTTTTGACCTCCAGATTTTCAAACATTTATCCCAAGAAACAGAGTAGATTAAATCGTTTTTGACGGAAAGACCAGAGACGGCATCAGAATGTTGGATCCAAAGCTGTTTTTTGTGTCGTCTAACACGAACGTAATTCTTCGGTAGCACCGAACGGCGAACACGATCTTTCAATGTTGGAAGAGTAGCGATTAATTTGTGCTGTTTATTCTCTGTTATTTGCCAGACTCGGATCTTGCAATCTTGATGAGCAGTGAAGATTTTTCCGGTAGAGAAAGTTATGGATTTAACGGAGCCAGAACCAGATTTTGTATCATTAAAAGAATCAATTTGAGTGTAGTTTGTTAGATCAAAGACGTTGATTTCGTTGCCGGAAGCGACGTAGAGGATATTGCCTGAGACAGCAAGACAGGTAATTTGGCGATTTTGGGGATTGAAAGAGGAGAGACAGAGGTGAGAGATTGAGACATCATTTAGGGTTTCTGGAGATAGAGATTGTTGGAGAGAAAGAACGGAAGGTAGAGTTTGTAGAGAGAGATTGCTTTCAAGACTACTGCAACTGGTTTCTTGTGAAGGTGTTGATGAGTTGCTACCGATTTCGGAACAGCTACTTGTGTCGGAAGCGAAGAGTTTCGGTGATTGTAACGGTCTCTTTTTAACGGGAATGGTCGTGTCATCAAGCGTGTAAGAATGAGGATCAGACGAGCAGGTCAAGAACCAGGATCGGATTGTCATGCCGGCAGCTCTCTAGAGAGAGAAAGAGAAAGTAGAGAGAGAAAGAAGAGAGAGGACAAAGTGTTTGGAGAGTGAGAGGGAAGAGAGAAGTGTTTGAAGTTGAAGGCTTGGGGTGGTTTTAGGTCCTTTATATAAAGGGAAACTGATAATAGATACAATTTTTTGCCACTTGGCAAAAGAGGTCGTGAGAGTGAAGGGAACGGCGTACAGATACGGTTAGTCCAAGGGAGTTTCACTTCGAGGAAACTTGCGAATACGCTACTACATCAAACAGGTCGTCGTCTATGAGAAAAAGCTACAACTAGATGCGGGGCCCATATCAGAAAAAGGAAGACAGATATACATCTCTTAATTAGTAAGGTTGAGATTTCTTTTCTTGTCTTTGGCTTGTTTTCCAAATCGGCTATTCGGCTTGGCTTATTGGTACATTTCCACTAGAAAATAAGCAAAATTGTTAAACTGCCTTTTGGCTCGAAAAATGCTAAATATTTTTCGTGGAAAAAATAATTCCGACCCGATTAGAATATATGATTCTTCCATTATTATGCAGTGGTGAATTGTGAGTCCCCTATGGATTATTCATTTTGTTTAGTTAATATATTTTTTTTCTAAGACAATGTGTTACTCTTTTGACTTTTCTTGAGAATTTTTTCAACAAAATAGAATAAATATGGATATAGTTGTAAAATTCTTATTTTTCAATCTCTAATTTGTGTATTATTCATTTGAATTGTTCACCTGATCACTCTTTCATCTCAAATTCAACTCAGTTTTTTAATTAAGTATTTTAATTTTTGAATCATACTTTTAAAATACGTTACACTTTAATTTAACCACTTAAAAAAGAAAAAAATTGTTACTAAAATATCTGAAATCTGATTTGGCTCATGTATAACACTTAAACACACAAAAAATAAAAATAAATCAGACGACAAACAGTATCCCCTTAGGGCAAGTGTTATGGACACCTAATCAAGCAAAAAAAGTATTTTTTGAGATTAGGGCAAGTACCATGGGCACCCCAAACATCAAAACCCCTCCCTCCGGTCCTAGATTTGGGGAGGGAGTAAGGGGTTTGAGGGAGGAGGTAAAGATTGTGCCCCGAGGCACGATCTCTGCCTAATTCCATATAGCCGTTGTTTAAGTACAGATGGGAGAAATAAATGCATGTCACGGCACAGATTGTGTCGTGCGGCACAATATGTGCCGTATGGCACTAAATGTGCTATGTGTCCCTAATTTTCCATGGCACTTGCACTCCCCCAAACCCTTAAACCCCTACCCTAAACAACCTAAATAAGAGTTTTCCATGACACTTGCCCTAAGAATTGTACAACGCTCAAAAATAACTTTGGGTCATGGAATGGATACAAACAAGTCCTTAATAATTGTATAAAATGAATAGCAATGGCGAGAATCGATAGCAACACTTTGAGGATCTTAATCGAGCTTGAGGACAGGGGTTGAACCTAAAAATTTACACCCAGCGGCCAACAAGTTGCATTAATTAATTAAGGGTGTGAAAAACAACTTAGTATTTAAAAAGGAACCTAAGAAAGTGACATTTTCCATTTTATCTTTTAATTGACATGTAAACTTAGGAATGATTAATTAGACTTATTAATCAAAACTATGTATGAATGAGAGAACCAGTTTTACCTTTAATTGGTGTACGTTTTAAAGGTCAAAAAACTTGACTTGACTGAGAAATGGGAGAAAATTTGTTTGGTCAAGGTGAGTTTGTAATTGGGCAAAAGAGTCATAAAAAGAAGGATTTTATGCGTTTTTTTCCTTCTTTTAAGAAAAAAAAATGTGACAAATATTTCAATATAAACGAATATTAAACATGGTCAAATCCGACAATCCAGACCCCAAAAAAGCTAGGGTTGAAATTTGTAGATTAACTCGGGAATTTAAACCAATTCTGATCGATTATTCAGACTAATCATAAACAGTACCAATTTTAAACCGGGTTAAGTCCACTAATTAATACAAGTCTAATGATATAGCCGAATTTTGGGTGACTAGGATCCAAACCAGATTACACATTTAAGATTTGGCTTGGTCTTGACTGATGATTAAAATTTGGTTTTTCAAAAACCATTAACCTGATAAAAAGAATTTTTAAAATGCGTTATAGATTTCAAGAGTGATTGTTGACATCAATTTATTCCTTTGACTTATCATAGTTGAAAACTTGAAACAAACGG
>MVGT01000078.1:624249-659425 GCA_002174775.1 Macleaya cordata | reverse complement strand
CAACTTATCTGTACATCGTGAGCTGACTAATAATTAGTACTACTATTAATGTGTTTGTCTAATTAAGTAAAGATAAATGCTTACAACCCCACACATGATTTGCTGTGCCTTAATGAGGGTTAAATTAAGTGATTACAAGTTATTGGCAGCTAAGTTAACCTTAATTAAAGTAACGGCCTGCATAAAATAACAGATTATGTCGGGTAAATTTTAAGAAACTTAAATATCTTATGTCTATCTAAAATATCTTGTCTTGGGAAACTTAAACTACATCAGCATGTTCTTCTTACTTAGCCATGTCATGTGTAGCACAAATATCTCCCAGAGTTTACTTTGAAACCACATGTGGATTAATCAAACTATCTGATTTTGAATCTTGTTCCTTAATTATAAATGGTGAAAGGTGTCACTTGTTGATTCACTTATCAGATAATTATAAAATTTTGTGGGGTTGTTGAAAAGTGAGTTCATTTATAACATATATTAGTATATGCACATGGTAGCTAAATATCAAAAACAGAGAACAGTATTTGATTGATTGAAATAACATGTGATGGACCTATAGTTAAACTCAAGCTTTTGTCCCTTTTAATTTCCCTTCTCATAATAAATATATGTTGGTTCAGATTTTCTAGCTTTTTCAGCTTTTCAGGTTATCAAATCAAAGTCTATTCTAATAATCTTATCTAAAAGATTATAATAAGTGGTGGCATTTGATGGGTGCATATATGGGGGTCTTTAATCTTTAATAATAGTAAAAGAGAATTTAGTAAGCAATGACGTTCGACCTCTGTTCTTTATGTGGCAAAAATGTGTGACAGTAAAATTTTCTTTTAGCATGACTCCAATGAAAGCCTTTTAATTCAGCATGTAAATTCACTTATAATCTGTTTGGACAAGGAATTTTAGGGAAGAATTTTGTGGGGACCAGGAATTTTGAAGAAAAATATAACATGATTTTTTCACTAAATCCCTGGTCCCCACAAAATCCCACTCCCAAATCTCTTGTCCAAACGGACTATTATGGTTTGTTTGGATGGAGGATTTTAAGTAGGGATTTTATGGTCCCCACAAAATTCCTACTTAAAATTTCCTATCCAAACAAACCATTATTGTCAATTAATTTTGAATTGAATGCTCACAAATTTAATCTAGTATTAGAGTAGGTTTACATGTGATGTATCCAAAAGTCACATATATTCTACGTACTTCACCAGATAAAATTCTCTGTGTTTGGCCTAAAATAATGTCACATGTGAGGAGGCGGCGTGTTGAGAATAGTCTCATATAGAAGATGAAACCTTGCAACCCAATATATAAAATTTTTTTAACTACTCCACTTATTGCCAATTGATTTTGAGTTGGATTCCTACAAATTTAATATCTCACAGCATAGGGCTCTCGCCATAAAAGTCCTACTCTTGGTTATTGGTTATATGAGCGTATATTTTTCTAGTTCCATAAGCCTGGCCCAGTCTGGGTTAATGTTATCTATCCCGGCCCAGTCCCAATCTTAATGGATAGATCAAGGGCTTGACCTTTGTTATGAGCCCTTTCTTTTGAGAAAAGGCCTGTCTCATCAGTCCATCCTAGACATCACCCATACGCACCATGGTGGGGCCAAAGACTGGGCTCTGGCCTGAGCTTGAGTTTTTGCAGGAACGAGGCATGACGACCTAACAAGTACCAAGTAAACTCCAGGCTCAGACTTGTTCCACGGTTGCTCGATGCTCTGGCCCATGTATGACTGTCACTCTCTGTCTAGCAAGAATCAAGATATAGGGTAGAAACTACAGAATCGTGCTACCCCTATAGAGTATAGATCAGTCGGTGAGATAATAATCGTATGGATGAATAAGGATTCGCATATCACAGCCCAAAGTGATGGTGCTACGCGGTCCCAATTACTACTAGCTCGGTTTCTATCAGGGTTATGCCTCCTGTTTCTATATAATTTTATCTTTTACCAAAAAAAAAAAATTACTACTAGCTCGGATCGGATGATCAAAGTCTAGTGTTGGTTTTGCATTTTGACGACTCTGGCCTTGACAGCTTCTGTTAGTTTATCAGGAAAAAGTAAAAAAAAAAATGACTACAATAAAGTCCTCCTCCAGTCCTCCTCATGTTATGATTGGGTCCCATAAACACATGTGATGCACGAAGAATTTGCTAAATTGGAATCAAGATTTATGAGTTCGATGATTGGGGGAAAAACATGTGATTAGTGGTCTTTAATAATTAATTAACAACTTTGAAGAAAAGCTCATCATCATCATCATCCTCCTTCTGATCTCAATATTTTATCATATGCTGCCTGTTAATAAACTATATGAGCTAGCTCTACTCCTTGATATGTCTGGTTTTCGCCCCTGAAATCGATTAATGTCGTATTAGATCAGTGGCTCTCTTATTTAAACATATTGAAACTAAAAAGTTTCTGATGAAAGAAATCATCTTATAAGAAAAATGTACATTTGCTTTTAGAAAAGAGATCATTTGGAAACATAATTGATGATTATATATGGATTAAGATTAATTTTTGATAACAAATACAATGTATTAGGTCCTTTTGATTTTTTTTTTAAGACAAGAAACCAGCTGAGCATGCAGCAACTCCTTACGAATTGCCAACCTAACAAATTAAAAGGGAACATAAATTAATTTATCTTTTTAAATTTGAACCTAATATTTTGGATGTGTGAATTGTAGAGATGGTTCTGATTTTGGCAATGAATGAAGTGATCCAAGATCTTATATACTGACATGCCTTCTCACGTGTGGCCGTTGGATGTGCTCTAATACCATATTAAGTTTGTGAGCATCTAACTCAAAACCAATTGGCAATCAGTGGAGTAGCTCCATGATCTTATATGCTAGGTTTGCAAAGCTCTCTTATTTTTTTTCCTCATAATAAACTTTTTTTTTGTGAGATCAATAACTAACGAATATGAAACTTGGAACTAAGCTGTCAAAAACAACAACCAATACCAAGTAAGTTAGTTGGCATATGCAGTTCAAAACTTATGGTTGTCGTGGTTTCTCCATGTAATGTAGTTAATTTCGTTTCAAAGTTTGTGCACAATCTATAAGTGTTGATCATTAAGTGCTCATAAGTTCGTAGTTCTCTCTTCATATTGTTGGTGGTAGTTATTTATTTTTTATTTAATTGAAAAGATAAGCCTATTTTTTACAAGATTAGTAACTCAATATTAATGAGAATTAAACCTAGATCTAAACTTCTTCTTCTTTTCTTTTCTTTTTTCTATCAGAAAATCCTAATTTAAACCGTTAACAACAACAAATACACCGTTAACAACAACAAATACAACCAACTGTATCATGTGGCACATGCCTAATTAGTGGTGCTTAATTTAAATTTGCATCATTTATGACACATTTTCTAATAATAATGTTTTTTTTTGTTTTTGTTTTTGTTTTTTTTTTTCATCTTTTGTGCTTCTCCCTACACCTAATTGGTAAAGGTGCTGTTAATAGCGCCATTAGTTAATAGCTAAATTGTGTTAATCACGACCACTGCGTAATCTATGACCTCGATTTGTGATGGCTTTTAGTTATTCATAATTCAACGCACTACAGGGGTTTTTTTGCTGTCGCACTAAGGGTCGCCCCATTTCCTGCCCCATAAGATAGGTCCTACGACACCCATAAAATATACTAATCTTGTGGTAGTGAATGAATATAGGTGAAATCCAACGATATTACGGCGTCTAGCGGTCTACACCTTCCTTCCAAATTCATTGGTGTACAAACTATGAATGGCACGTAGCCTAGTGGAATATACTCATCATGTCATGGTGTATAGCAAAATGGATACGTTGATGTTAGAACATCTCATACTATATGTGCCAACTATGCAATTAACACAATTGGTAGTCTATTGTTGAGAGCTGCGACTGAGGTGTTTCAATCTCGTTCATATCGAGTTATTGATCTCGTAAAATTTGACATATTTTTCTAAAAAGAAAAAAGAAAGAAGAAAAAAATTTCAATTCTTAATCAAATAAACTCAAGTTTGTAATTTATTTTCTTACTATCTTAGTTTTTAATTTTAGATCAAAAGTTATAAATATGAGATGTATCAAACTGGATTTCGATCTTGAATTCAATAACCAACCAATCAACCGTTGCTTAATTAGTGATATCCCTCATTCTTTACTCATGACTGTAGTATTGTTGTTAATTTGTCTTATGTAATTAATTATAACTAGTAGATATATTATGTAATAGATAATGAGGCCGATCATCTTATAGGTTTACATGTACAACCTCTTGTGGGGCCCATATTAGGTTGATCTAAGGACTAATTTTTGGTGAGAATGTTTTCTTCACCATGTAGATCATCTTCACAAAAAATTACCCCAATTCTAAAACTTTTAATGCAATAAAAATTTGATCCGAAGTTGATTAAAAATTAATGTTGAAAAATGAACGATGAGAAAAAGAGTCAATTTTTTATGGGGTTAGAAGTTTTAGAATGATGTGATTTTTGGTGAAAAATGATCTACATGGTGAATAGAACATTCTCACAAAAAATCGGCCATTAGATCAATCTAATGTAGGCCTCACACGAGGCTAGACATATAACTTATACATGTAAGCCTATAAGCTAATCCGACCTCATAGATAATTAGTTGTACGTGGTCGATGGCAATTTCTCTATGTCTGTTCTTGACGCATTCTCTTCATTTGTTAGTGACGATATCTTTGCATCATGTCCGACCAGGGCCGTATTTGAGATTTTGGGGTCCCGAAGCGAAATCTTAAAACGGGGCCCTATAGATAAATTAAAAAATGACTGTAATATGAAATCGTTACAAAACTTTAAAAAATATATATAAAAATTTAGTCTTTATTTATTTATTTAAAAATATGGCACCCATATTACTTTAGGGCTACTTACATACTATAATTAAAAAAAAAATACGTAGAGTTAATATAGTTGAGGTTTCCATAAAAATTTTATAAACAAAAGTATAAAACAATAAAATAGCTACAGTTAAAAACCCTAATAAAACCTTGAAAAAAAAAGTGATGCATAAGAAAGAATACAATTTGATGAATTATAATATATTTAGGAATTTCTATATATTCTAAATAAATAATTAGGAGTTTCTATTCTAAATAAACAAAGAAATAAAAATGAGAACAATTTCCATACAACTAGGAATATGATAATAAAGTAATAAACTAACTCATGTCATTCTATATATAAGTAACAACTAATTTTGGGAGGCCTTCAAAATTCGGGGGCCCTATGCGATTGCTTATGCCGCATATGCTCCGACAGCCCTGTGTCCGACACATTTTCTTGTGTACATCTTCTTGTGTATGTTTGTATAAGTTTTTTTTACGTTTCTCACAAACCCTTTATTGTCTATTGAGCATGTAATAATAGGGAGTAGAGAGTGAAAGTGGGGAAGTGGGAGGTGGGAACAGGGAAGCTCACCAGATGTAATTTTTTTTCTTTTTTTTTGATGGAAAACTTCATCACCAGATGTAATTTAGAAAGAAGTAAAAGCTTTTATTTTGATCGGAGAGAGAAGTAAGAGCTCATCAGCAGCTCATCGTCTTCTTCTACTTACTTTCGGCGTACGTGGTGTAGTTAGTAAAGTGTTAGGTTCCCACCAATACGCTTCAAAAAAGAAAAGAAAGAAAACAAACCCCCCAAAAAAAAGACATTTCTCTCTCTACCCTGTCTCTTTCTCTCTCCTGAGTTATAGAAGAGTAGAATTGCTGGAACAGCAACCATAACATCTCATCTCTCTCTCTTTCTTTTAACTAAAACAAGAAGAAGAAGGGAAGTCGATCTGGTTCTAATTACACTGATTCAGAGACTAGTAGATAAAGATCTCTTTCTTCACCATTGGAGAGAGAAGAGAGATATGGGTGGTGTGACTTCATCCATGGCGGCCAAGTTGGCATTTTTTCCACCAAATCCACCTTCATACAAGTTAATAACAGATGAGGTAACTGGTCTCATGACCCTCAACACTTTCCCTCACCGTGAGAACGTCGAAGTCCTCAAATTACCGACTCGTCGGGGCACAGAAATCGCTGCCATCTACGTTCGTAACCCCATGGCCACCTCTACTCTTCTCTACTCTCATGGTAACGCCGCTGATCTTGGTCAGATGTATGAGCTTTTCATTGAATTGAGCATCCACTTACGCGTCAATCTCATGGGGTACTAGTCCTACTACTCTCCTCTTCCTTCTATCTCTCTCTCTACAATTCTGGAGATTATATATATTTTAGAAATTTTCATTAATTTGGGTGTGTTTTAATTTTAACAACACCAAATTTTGAGATTTGATCTTGGGTGTTCTGCTATCTGATTTGATGTGGTTGTTGGGATAGTGAAATTCTGATGAATTTGGCCATGCCCAGATTGAATTTTGTTTCCAATTTTTTGTTCTAAGACCAAAATAAAGACTGGGAATTTCTACAAATGCCTTTCGGAATTTCTTTTCTGGAAATCGGTTGAGAAGGAAGGTTAGGTGTAGTGGTAGTTAGGACTGTTTTGAACGTATGGTCTTTATTTAAATGGTGTTCTATGGTGAATTTTCTTGATTCAATCTGTTGTTAGGTTGTTCCAAGGTAAGAAAGTAGAGTCCTCTTAGAATGGTGACGAGATTCCTTCTATAGATCTCTCCTTTCGTGTTCAGATGTGGATTTTGTGGGTCATTTAACGTCTAGGTTTAAGTTGAGACTCTTGAGAGTGATGCTTGCCTAGTTGGATAGAAGGGATTAGGAGGGTTTGATGAATATATCATTAACCATTTAACCTACTCAACATTTCTGTCAAAATCAATGGATCTACACCAATACAGTAATTTGAATAGAAAACCCTCAACATTTGCGGTTTTGGAGATTAGTTCTCGCTAAGTGGTTTGCTTTACCTTCTTAAAACCAACTTTGGTTCCTTGATCACAGGGTTGAAGATAAACCCTGTTTGTTAAAGGGATGTGGAGCTTAGCTCTACATGTTTTGGATTTGTAGTAGAAGTTACTTCAATTTCTTGAAGATTATTAGTCTCGAGAGTCTCAAACTTTTTCCACCTTTATAGTTGCCATTCATCTTTTAAGCACTGTATTGTATGAGATAGGGGAAACTTGTTATTTATTGACACCCCTACATTGTTTGCTAAGATTGAAACTTGAAAGGGATAACTTCTTGTAGTTTAAAAATCCATTGAAAGTTAATTATTAGAGATTATATACTAGTTTATATAAGTATCAGAAATGGAAATCTTCTCATACTTGTTTGTAATGCAGATATGATTATTCAGGGTATGGGCAGTCATCTGGAAAGGTTAGTCGCATTCTGGAATTTTCTTGATGACCCCATTCAAATATAATATTTGATTCAGAATGTCATTATCCAAGAATGTCATCTCAAGTTGACATCTTCCCGTTTTGCAGCCAAGTGAACAGAATACTTATGCTGATATTGAAGCGGCCTATAAGTGCCTTGAAGAGAGCTATGGTGCTAAACAGGAAAACATAATCCTTTATGGTCAATCTGTTGGAAGTGGGCCTACTTTAGATCTAGCAGCTCGCTTACCTGAATTAAGAGCTGTTGTTCTGCATAGTCCTATACTCTCTGGCTTAAGGGTCATGTATCCTGTGAAGCGGACATACTGGTTTGATATCTATAAGGTTAGACTCTTCTTCTTCAGGATCTATCCTTACATTTCTATTCACTTATCCAGTCAAACATATCCTTTGTGATTGAACATTGCTTTGTGGTTTGTGCAGAATATCGACAAAATCCCATTGGTTAATTGTCCTGTTCTTGTCATTCACGTAAGTACTCCCATTCTGACCTTCCTCAGTTGAAAGTTTCCTGCAATGCTTCTCATTCTGAATGTGCAAAATTTCTTTTTGAAGCTGTCAGTCAGTCTTTCACTAGCAGTAGTAGTTTCATACTTAAGTTAGCTTCATGCTGATCTCACCGTTTTTGTGTGTGTGTGCGTGCATGAAAAATGGAAATACATTCCAAGTTAAAGACTTCAAAGTCAAGATTGAGTAGTTGCATTGGTTACATGTTAAGTAAATGGCCTCATCCTATTGGTCAGTCCAATCTGTTTTGGATCCTGTCATACTTTCTTCTTCTTTTTTTTTTTTTTTTTTTTTTTTTTTCTTTTTTCTTTTTCGGGGGGTGGGTGAGGGGGTGGCAAGAGACTAAGAGTCATGGCTATTTTCTCCTTACATCTAATAGTTTTAATTTTGGACTTTCTTACATCTGATTCTTACTCCATTGGGGGGGAACATGGAGATTATGCATAATTAAGGTATACAGTAAGTTTTCCTAGCCAAGATGAACATACTACTAAAATGTCAGTCCATTTAGATATTAGGAATAATATGAAGTAAATGGTTTAGTTGGAGGGTCCATATTTTTCAACTTCGAGTTAACTTTCCATGAACTTAAAATTTTGGAACAACTTGAACTTATATGAGGATGGTTAGAACAGTATGAAGTATTGTGCACCGATTAGCGGAAACAGTTTCTTGTGTGCATTTACCCTCATGGTTTTAAGTCAGGGCATTAAACTTATTGAGACTGAGGCTAGGGGTCTAGATCAAGTTGGGTTTTGGGCCGAGTCTGGATTGTCCTGTCCCAAGACCAAGGCACCTTGAAAGATCCAAACAATCCAACCCTGTAATAATGCAATATAGAAACCGTGTTGGTGTCAATGCCAATACAAAAACCTGATTTCAATCAAAACCCCGAGTCAAATAACCTGTTTGACCAAGTTAGAGGCAAGAAACTTACTCTGTTTTTTTTTTTACCCTAACATGAGCATCTGGATGACTCAACCTTCACTCATGGAGTCTTTAAACTCTTTACACCGTGCTAGAAATGGTTATTCGTCTCAAGATACTGATAAAATCATCCTAGTGTTCGGACATATGGGTGCATGGACTGCAAAAGCTCTTTTTCTTAACTCCAACAATGAATATATAGTCTTGTCCAGTGAAGATTTTTGTTTGTAGTCTGGGCAGTTCATAAGTTTCACGAAACCTGCATATGTTCCACTATTTACAGGGAACCTCCGACGATGTTGTGGACTGCTCTCATGGTAAGCAACTTTGGGAACTCTGTAAAGAGAAGTATGAACCTCTATGGCTTAAAGGGGGGAACCACTGTGACTTGGAGCTCTATCCTGAGTACATTAAGCACCTGAAGAAGTTCATTTATAATGTGGAAAAATCACCTTCTCAAAGAAGCAGTTCAAGACGGAGCACTGACCAGCCTGATCAGTCCCGGCGGAGCACTGATTGTTTTGAGGCCTCAAGGAAGAGCACTGATCGGAGAGAGAAACCAAGGAAGAGCACTGACAAGTTGAAAAGCCATGATCAAAAATCTACTCTAGATAAGTTAGAAAAATTTAGAATCTCTTTTGACTATATGGACAGGTCTCGAAGAAGTGTAGACTGCTTTGAGAAGTCTCGAAGGAGCATCGACTACCAGCTGGAGAGAGCACGAAGAAGTGTCGACAGGTTAGATAGAATACGGGCTGGGTAAATATATACTCACGCAATGTATAATTCGTGCACGTGTTTCATTTTGTGGAAAAAAAAAAATTTGGGCATTTCTCTTTATGGTTTCTGGTTGTGTAGTGCTGGTTATAGTTCCATAGTATTCATGGCATGAAATGAGTTAGGGTTTGCTGTAACTTTTCTGGTTCTTTCTACTTGATCCTTGCATTATGTAAAACATTCAGAAATGCTTGGCTTCCTTCATTGAAAAAGGAACATGAACTCATAAAAATTTGTTACAATCACTATCTAACAAGAGCAATGCATTCTTGGAAATTTTGCACATCGTGTCAGACATGTTATACTTCAATTCTAAAAGATATCAATTTATTCTGCAAGTATTTCGTACTTATAATAGGATTTTTGAATATTAAAAGCTGTATGGAGATATTTCCTTATTGGGTTTGTTGGGGTTGGTGTCGTTGACACTTGAGTGAAAGCTATCTTTGCATTCTACTTGAAAATCATTGAAGCTACAATGGATAATTGCTTGCTATTTCAAGGCTCAAGTACAAAAGGATGTAGGAAATTTGACCGTTGAATTAGCTCAGTGCCATATATAAGATACAGTAATGTTTGAACTGCAACTGTGTAGAAGCAATTGTTCATTATCTGTCCGTTTTGCTTAAGCTCAACGGTAAGGGGAGTTGTTGCCTTGTAGTTTTATTAGAGAGTAGTAGGAACCTCTGCGTCCAGCGCTCAGCAGCTCAGAATGTGAACCTTGCTCCACGACCTTCCCGTTCTTTATCACTGATATGGAGTCTGATTTTTGTATGGTAGATAATCTGTGAGCTACTACTACACATGTTCGACCAACCATCATCTTCTCGAGTGCTTCTTGAACCAAGTTCTCTGACACACTATCGAGGGCACTGGTGGCTTCATCCAGTAGTAGGATCGCCGGGTTCTTCAGTATTGCACGTGCAAGTGCTATCCTCTGCTTCTGACCTCCAGATAACTGAACTCCTCTTTCTCCACAGTAGGTTTCATAGCCATCCTTCATTGAGCTGCAATACAAAAAGAAACACAGAAAGAAGTTTATCTTCAAAGATTGAAAAGGAAATCTTTACTCCGCAAGAAAATTGCGAACTGTTGAACAATATGGTTTTAGTTCGTACCTGATGAATTCATGAGCATTAGCAAGAGATGAAGCCCTCCTCAACTCTGCTTCTGTTGCATTCTCTTTCCCATATAAAATATTCTCGCGGATGGTTCCAGCGAAGAGAGTTGGCTCCTGACTAACCAACGCGATATGTGACCTTAAGCTTCTCAAGTTGTAGCTCCTAATGTCTTGTTCGTCTATTTCTACCGATCCTTCTAAAGGATCGTAAAATCTCTCAATTAGTGCAATAGTGGTTGATTTGCCAGAACCACTCTGTCCTACCAATGCTACTGTTTTTCCAGCTTCAATTTTGAGACTTAAACCGTTGAAGATCATCTGGTTGGGCCTCGATGGGTAAGAGAAGTAGACGTTTTTCAGCTCAATTCGACCCTTAATTGCTTTCTTAGGCTTGATTCCTTCAGGATCATCAGGGATGATCATACTTCGGCGGTCTAGGATTGCAAAGACTGATCTTATAGCGTCACTACCCTTGGCTAAATCAGAAGTCATGCTTCCTGCATCTGCTATGTTCTTGCCTGTGCTCAACAAGATGAAGAAAGCTTGAAACATTCTCTTTGTGGTTATTAGTCCTTGAACTAGTAACCTTCCTCCATACCAATAAGTCATAGCTATAGAAGCAGTGGTGAGAAACTGAGAGCTGAACAGACCGATACCCGCATACCAGGATTGTTTGATGCTTTCCTTTCGAGGCCCTTCCATGGTACCTTCAAACAGATCCAGTATTCTTTTTTGAGACGAGAAAGCTGTGATGGTCCTGTGGTTAACTACTGCTTCACTTGCTAGTTGGCTTCCTTCATTTTGTGCTTTCTGAGCTTTCTCAGACATACTTGCCATTAAAACAGTCCTTGAATAGTAGCTTGCGATGAGTATAGGTTGCATGGCGATCATTACACTGGCTAGTCTCCATGTGAGCACTAACCCTAGCACAAAAGCTATGGCAGCCCCAGTAAAGGCTTGAACCAACAAAGATATACGGTCTCCGACGAGGGAACGGACAATGTTGGCTTCAGTGGCTAACCTTGCACAAATTGCTGCACTGGTATTCTCATCTTGATCAAACCACCCAATCTCAAATGTCAGCACCTTCTCTAGCAGTTTCTCCCTTATTCTTTTCGTTAAGCGCTCCCCCATGATAGCAAAGTTGTAATGTAGGAGGAGGTTGGTGATGAGGCAGAGAACTGCTACCAGTAAGAACATGAAGCAATAGAATCTGGTTTCCGATCTGAGTTTATCGAAGTCTTTGAGGAAGAACACTGAGATCATCGTTCCCAAGCAGAAGAAGTGTCCAGGCTGAACTGCTCCAAAGCCAACTGCACCTAAACATCCAAGGAAGGCTCTTTTCCATTCAGGTGCATTCATTTTTAACAGACGCCATTGTGACGGTGCAGGAGGTTTAGACGAGAGGTCTAGATTTCCTTCATTGGGGTTTTCGTAGTTGCTTTGAACGAAGGAGTACGCCTGACTGATTGAGTATGCTGGGCTCAAGGGGTACGCTGGACTTATTTGCCGACTCGATCTTACACTTACTGGACTCATCATGCTCTTTATCATCATCCTATGATAGTTGTTATCTGCTATTGCAATATGAGGACTTGAAGTTTCATTTTGCACTGCCGTTTTCTGCAACTGCAACATTTTGGAGTAGGCTCCACCTTCTCCGTTATTCAGCTTGATCAGTTCATCATGAGAACCTGATTCTACGACTTTTCCCGATTGAACAACTACTATCAAGTTTGCTTTACGGATTGTTGATAGGCGATGGGCAATCATGATTGTTGTCCTACCAAGGGATGCCTGATCTAGTGCCTCTTGTACTATCCTTTCTGATTGTGCATCCAATGCACTTGTAGCTTCATCAAACAGCAGGATTCTTGGATCTCTGACTAGAGCCCTTGCAATGGCAATCCTTTGTTTTTGTCCTCCAGACAACTGAACTCCAAATTGCCCAACCTGGAGGGTCAAAAGCAGATGCTTCATTAAATTTATAAGAGTAACGGATAAAGGCTTCTTAATGAAGGAAAGTTAAGTTAGTTGCTTACTTGAGTCTCGTACCCATCGGGCAATTTTATGATGAAGTCATGTGCATTTGCATCCTTAGCTGCTTCGATGACAAGCTCCATTGTTGCACCTTCCTTTCCGAATAATATATTCTCTTTGATGGATGTTGCAAAGAGAACCGGCTCTTGATTAACCAGACCAATTTGTGATCTCAAGGATTTTAGCTGTAACCTCCTGATCTTATTTCCATCCAAGTAAATATCTCCTTTGCTGGGATCATAAAACCTTTCAAGCATTGAGATGACGGTGGACTTCCCAGAACCGCTGCCTCCTACAAGACCCACAGTATTTCCTGCTGGCACTTTAAGACTGAATCCCTGCAGGATTGGAGTATCAGGTCTAGATGGGTAACTGAAATGAACATCCTTAAACTCAATATCCCCTCTCACATATGCTAGTACTTTTCCTTTTTCATCTTCTAAGTCTATTGCAGGAAGTCGATCGACCATCTCATATATTCGGGTAGCAGCAGCCGTTGCCACTGAGAAGAATGTAATATTCGGAAGTGCACTCATTAACGACCTGAAATTGCAACGTAAAGAGTTCAGAAAATCAAAAGTGAGAAAAGACTTCTAGGGAACATTGATTAAACGAGCAAGAAGGAAACTCACATTCCTCCAAGGATGAGACTACATCCAGTAGCGAAAATAGCACCGCCTTTTTCTCCCCTATCGATAATTAAAGTTGTCCCAACCCAAGCCAGGAAAGCCCAAGAAGCAAAAATTGTTCCCATGCTTCCTATCAACAATCCTTTTGTGAGCCCTATTTTTATTCCAAGTTCCTTGCTCTGTTGAAGTCCTTTACTGAACCTCTCTAGTGTTTGATGCTCTCCAACATATGCAAACACGGTCCGAACTGAAGAAATTGCTTGTTCTGCAATTCCACCAGGAAGCCCATAAGCATCTTTCATCTTCATCCCCTGGTCCATAAGCATCTTCCCAAAACCAACCCCTGGAATGATGAACATGAGGGAGAATGGTAGTGCTGCCAAGGCTAGTCTCCATGAAAGTAAGAAAGCTACTACCAGACAGATGATGAACGAGGTTACGTGGGCGAGGTAGTTGGGTATCTACACCATGAAAATACATTCGAATCATGGAAGTATCAATTATAGATGCTTTGATCTTATAAATTTTTTAAGCTAATCAAGGGTTAAACATATATTACAGATATGTCACACTTATACCTTGTCGGCGATAACATCTTGGATTGAATGGGCATCAGAGGAGATCGTGGAGACGACGTCAAATGTTATGGAAGTCCCCGCTTGGGTATCGAAGAAACCAACATCTTGCCTGAGCACGGACTTGAGGTATTCGTTTCTCATACGGGAAGCCTGTCTTTCTGCTGTTCTAGTCCAACAAAGTCCTTCTGCATAAACAGATTGATAATGGTGGATTAAGCACTGCACAAAATGAAGCATATGCATATAAGTTTTTTATTAAAACAAATGATCAGATCATCAGGTGTATAATATACCTACAAAAGCTGCAACTCCAACTCCTAGAGCAACATAGAGTAGCCTGAGTGCATACTGCAAAATGGATTATTCATTCAATGGTTATTCAATTGCTCATGAAAGATTGAATTGTAAGTAAAGCATCACCATTTGATATCTTGTGTTTGACAGCCACAAGAAAATTTAAGTAAGGTGTAATGGAGTAATCTGAATCGTTAAACTAACCTTGTCGACTATTTGATTGGATAGATTGTTATCGGAGTTCCCATACTCGGTGATCACACCACTGAGAACCACCATAGTGAGAGGATTCATCAACCCATCTCCGATACTACCGAGAATTCCAAAAAACAGCAACCACTTGTCGAGACGATCAGCGAAACGAAAGAGCTGAAAAAGAGACAGACTCTCTTTATTCTCCATTATTATCTGTTAGCTTCTTCAATGATCAATGGAGATGAATGATTTAATCACTTGGGTGTTTTAACATCAGATTTTCTTTGAAGTTCTAATCACCATAACCTCTCTTTGGTTAGTTCATTCATATATAAATCTGTTAATGAAAGATAGCTGTTAATAATTGCAGGCCGACAGTTTTACTTGTTCTTAACGTTTGTTTATAAAGCTAATAAATGGATTAATATTTTGGGGTTAATATCAGCCGGCAATCTTTGGTGCGATTTTGGGCATGCTGGAATGTTGGTTGTCAATAAGTCCAAGTAGTTTATGAAATTATGTTGCAAAGCCGAAATGGTAATCTTTTTTGGTTTTGTCTTTTTCCTCAGTTGGGATTTTTATAGTTAATTCCGACTTTGATACTCAAAATGGGATTGGGCCATCTGACCACATTAACTATTCGGCCCAGCTTTCGTAATTTTTGGGCTATCTGTGCGGCCTACATGAGCTGATTTAAATACTGATTTTTGGTTAAGATGTTCTCACTATGTAAATTTGTATATTATTAAATTTTAATCAACGGATAGGATCAGAAGTTTTAGAATGTAATGATTTTTTTGTAAAGATGAACCATCACCATGAAAAATATCTTCACCAAAATTTAGCTTTTGGATGATCTCATGTGAGGCGTATAAAATAATTTCAAAAATCACGTAGAAGAAAATAGTGTAAATTTGTGTAAATTTGTTGAAGACTGATTTTTTGTGAGAATATTTTATTCACTCTCAGTCAGCAATGAAAAAATCACATTGCTAGCAGTGTATCAGTCCAAATACTATACTTTTGTATTATAAATGCATCTTAGATCCATCAAACTTGATGGACTCAAGTGTCATACCTGAATAGGTGTACGATGGCCCACCTCTACAGTCGTTGAAATAGAAAGCTGTTTTCAATTGGCGAACTTCATTTAATATGGTGAGTCGCGGCATGCTTAATCAAGTATCCCTTTCTTTTTTTCTTCTTAATCTCCAAGCTTCTTAATTATCTGCTTTTTCTGGCAAGTTAATAATAAGAACTCAACAATTTTTTTTATTCCACTTCCTGAGAACGATCGATCGAAAGCAAAACCTCAAACCCTAAACCTAAATTTGCTAATCGAGAAGCAAATTCAATCTAACATGTGAGTATCTGAAGATCAAGAATGCGTTCGATCTTTTGTTTCTCTTTCTTTTTGGTCTTTTTTTTTGGTCTCTTCCGTTCTTAGCGATTGTTTTGATGGGGAATATATGAAATTGCAGGAATCCAGATGAATTAGCAATGGGAGCTATAAAACACGCTCTGAAGGCTCTGCGAAAGCGTCATTTACTTGAAGAAGGGGCTCACGCTCCAGCTTTTGTAGCTCTTTCAAGGCCTTTCGCTTCTCAGGTACTTTTGATTTGTTGAATTAGAATTCTTCGAATTGTGAAGTTCTGTTACAAATTGATTCGGTTAGAATTCTTATTATGATTTGTACTGTAGAAATTAACTTACCCAAAACTTTCTTTGATCTTGTAAGTTATTCTGTATATTCAATTTGCCTATTAAATTAGATTTTGTAGAATTGTATTTGGGTCATTTTCTATTTTCAACTTCCTTTTTGATTTTCTTTCATGGTTTTGAAATTTTTGATTGATTTAGTAAGTGATTTCTCATAGGGCTCAGAATGGAAAGACAAAGCAGAGACCCTTGAACTGGAACTTCAACAATGTTACAAAGCTCAATCACGATTATCTGAGCAGCTTGTGGTGGAAGTGTCAGAATGCAGAACATCAAAAGCGCTGCTTCAAGAGAAGGAAGCTCTGATCAATGACCTACAAAATGAGGTTACTCAGGCAAGGTTGTGTTTAATTGTTTATTACTGTATTGTAGCCATCAAAGGGAGACATTTTTTTTTGGATTTATGGGGTTGCATAAATCATTGAGGCTCATAGATAAATGTTGCAGGGAAGAATGCTCACAATTAAAAGAAACTTTAGAAGAAAAGATAAAAGCCCTAGAGTTGGTTGTAGACGAGAACAAGGCGCTTAAAGCACAACTAGAAGAGGTGACTCTAAAGGCTAAAAATGCAGAAAATGAAAATAAGATGTTGATTGACCGCTGGATGTTGCAAAAAATGCAGGATGCTGAACGGCTCAATGAGGTATATCATCTTCAGTTTAATTGTTAGGATACAAAGGATTGATATATTAATAAGAACTTTGTTACTATGTGACCCTCATCATGACTCATGAGGTAATGTGTATTTTACTGTTTTTCCCCCCTTCCTTGATTATCTATCCTGATTCATGACCATTTTCATCTGCTACTTCTTGCATTAGAAGATGTTTATATGATATTTATGTATGGGCATGTTATAATTGTGCTTAACATGTGGTACCATTTGGCAGATTGTTGAGCTAGCGGAACAAGATCTCACATGCAAGACCATACATACATTGGAAAATTATGAAATGCTTCTGAATGCAAACATACTGTCACTATTATGTATTCTGTTCTGCATTATGGTTCCTTTGTTTACCATCAAAATGGTTTTATTCTCTCTTATTTAGTCCTGTACTCTTGTGCCTCGCTCAATAACTTTCCTTTGACTGACTCCCTATATAGAAGTTATCTTCCAGTGATCTTCCTTACAAGTTTTTCCTCTGGATAAGCAATAGACTTATCTTCCAGTGATCTGTCTTACAAGTCTGGATAAGCAATAGGCTTTTTGATCTTAATATTGAGTTCCCAAAATATGTTATGTATAAGAAGCGGCTGAATATGTGGTTCACTAAAAGGTATGGTTTAATTGTATTTGTAGGCTAACCTTTTATATGAAGACATGATGAACCGAATAAAGGCCAGCGGCATAGAACAGCTTGCGCAGCAGCAAGTTGATGGTGTAGTTCGTCAGTTTGAAGCAGGAGCTGAGAACTTTGCAGGATCAACCATTCCCACTGAATGCAAACACAAGATATTTGCCCATGAAGGTGGCTGTGGTTCAATATTGTTTGAGTACCACTCTGATAAGTTGATCAGCGGTGGTCAGGACCGAACTGTCAAAATTTGGGATACAAAAACCGGGATGCTAAGCCGCACTCTTCATGGTAGCCTCGGATCTATTCTTGATCTTACCATTACCCATGATAACAGATGCATTATCGCAGCAAGCAGCTCAAACAACTTATATGTTTGGGATGTGGGGTCTGGCCGGATTCGTCATACTCTTACCGGCCACACAGATAAAGTTTGTGCTGTAGATGTGAGCAAAGTTTCAAGCAGTCACGTGGTTAGTGCGGCTTATGATCGAACAATAAAAATCTGGGATCTACAGAGAGGCTACTGTACCAACACGATGATCTCCCACAGCAACTGTAATTGTCTTTGTTTTAGCACTGATGGACAGACAATATGCTCGGGCCATGTTGATGGAAATCTCCGCTTGTGGGATATCAAGTCAGGGAGGTTACTCAGCGAAGTTGCTGCACATTCGCATGCCATCACATCAATCTGTCTATCTCGAAGTGGCAATATTGTATTGACGAGTGGGAGGGATAACCTGCACAACTTATTTGACATGCGGTCTTTGGAAGTTTGTGGGACATTAAGGGCAAACGGGAACAGAGTGGCATCTAATTGGAGCCGTTCGTGCATCAGTGCAGATGACAACTATGTTGCATCAGGTTCTGCTGATGGTTCTGTTTATATATGGTCGAGATTAAGAGCGGATATAGTGAGCACTTTAAAGGAAGATACTTCTCCTATCCTTTCTTGTGCATGGAGTGGGCTTGGAAAGCCCTTAGCCTCTGCCAATAAGAATGGTACCGTTTGCATATGGACGTGATGTGTCTCATTCATTCTGATTCTCTGTTTGTTGGTAATGGGTTAGGAACAGATGTGTTCTACAAATGTACTAAACCATTAGATAACCTCTGGTCAGGTTCCTAAACCTATCGATATGATGTTTGACCCTTCTCACATCTCTTGTGCGCTTTGAAGATGCATCATTGCTTTCTTTGTCGATCTTCTTGAACAGGAGGTACCTATGTTCTAGTTTCTCCAATTTGAGCTTACTGCAACTAGAAGAAAGGACAGAGACTGTAAAAAATCATTGTGAGTAATCAATCAGGTTTAGAGCATGGACGGCTATGTTCTAATTGTAACTTGTAAGTTGTGATTGTATATAATGAGTGAATTGCTTCAGACTTTTTAAGATGAGCAGGAAATGGAACACATTCATTATGAATGTATGCATGCAATGCAATTGTACTATTCAATATATTTTCTTCTTTCTTGTCTATGGAATGATTTTGGATTTTTATTTTATGAACCTGCGGCAGGCAGGCAGGCGTTATATTTTTCCTCAAAATCTATGGTCTCTACAAAATCCCTCCCCTAAATCCCTTGTCCAAACAGACTATCAATTTATCCATCAAGCACAGTTTTTTTTAAGTGCATGTCCAAAAAGGCTACATATATATACGACTTACCTATGTCTAGTAAACATTTGGGTGGAAATAACATCTTTTATCTCCTTGCATTGCATTGCATTGCATTGCATTCTCATATGGACCTCAATGGGGGCCCTACACGGTACAATCGAGAAATTAGGAATAACCTTGACCATTGGATGAAAAGCTAAATGCTCTAGATCATGGTCCTGATCAACAAATTATTGGCGCGCGTATATACGTCGCGCCTACTTTGTAGGTAAAACAAGTCTCCTTCTTTCCACTCATACTCTTTCTCCAAAAATACCGAAGGTTGTTTTTGTTTGTGACTTGTAAGTTGTGTCCCCGTAATCAAAACCCCTCAGCACCTCGTTAGGTGAAGAAGAAGAAGAAGAAGAAGATGGTGAAAGTAGCAACGTTCTTCGCGATGACACTGGGTGCCTTCGTATTCTGGGAATCCATGGATAAGGTCCATGTCTGGATCGCTCTTCATCAGGACGAAAAGGTACGCAACCCCTCTCTCTCTCTCCTCTCTCTTTCTCTCTCTACACCACTCTGATTCCTTAATGTTGGATTTTGGATCTGTAAAGAGATAATAGAATTTCGATTCAGTAATTGATTTCAGCAATTAGATTTCCCATGTAGGATCTTATTCTTCTCGTTTTTGTCTTTGTTTTAAAATCTTAGGGTTTCCCGAACACAGAACATATTGATGCCCTAGAAGATAAAATTTTTAGGGACGATCTATAATGGAACTTAGGTTTTCATATTCTATTTGACGAAGAATTCAATGCCTTCGGTGGCAATGTGGTTTGAGTCAATATGTCGTTTGCTGACTTTGCTCATGAACTGATTATCGATCTAAAGTTGCAAAATTTTCGTACAAAAATTAAACGAGGCTCGTGACTTTTGATATAACCTATTTGATCACGGCAAAGGAGCCTAGTGCCTAATTTTTTCACAATGTTTCGAATTTATTAATTTGCTACCCAATTCTTAACCTCTAGAAATACAAACCAAATTGATTTTCAGTTCTATTGGTGATCTAGATCAGGTCAGTGATTTAATCTAAAAATGAACTGATTTCTGAACCCACACATGAAAATAGGGATGAACGATTTTTTTTTTGGGTTCATTTTGTTCAGAAAATCCATCATTGTCACATGTTTCTCTCTTCTTCCAAAATTGTGCTAGAAGTAAGTTGAATAGGTTCTTGTGGAGTCATGTGGGAAATTTAAGTAGTTCATGCCTTTTGGCGGTTAGTTTGATCCACTATTTTGCAACTTAATTGATGATTGGGTAGATCCTTTGTAATGATTTCGTGCCAACTTATTTCTGGCCTTTGTGTCTCACATTGTTTTCCATCTCATCTCACTATCCAATCCCTTCAAATGTTGCAAAAGATGAATGCAGACTATGAAAACTAAGAAGCTTCAGACATCATAATGTTTTAAGCACCATTAAGAGTCCGTTTGTAAAATATTCATGTTTGGGTACTCGTATCTTCCGGCACAAGCTTTCTTTCACTTTCTCCTAGTCCTACTAACCTTTTTAATAAAAGCATGAAGAGTAAATCGTCTATAAATACCATTTCAGGTTAACCGCATTAGCATAATCTCCGCAGATACAGGATCTGAATAAAGAAATTTGACCCATTTGAACTAGTTCCTTAATTTTTGTAAGTCAAAGTAGTGGAATTCACAAGCCACTCATTTATATGCTCCCTGATTCAGAGTAAATAATAAAACTGCTTGATTCGTGCAACACCAGCACGCAAGTTCTTTGTTCCTGTTTTTGAAATTTATGAATTAACTTTGTATGCTTTTATTTATGATTTTCCTAAGCGAGACTGTATTTGTCTATTTTCAGCAAGAAAGATTGGAAAAAGAAATGGCAATCAAAAGGGCCAGGGAAGAGCTACTTGCACAAGCCAAGCAAAAAGATTCTCTTGCATAAGCTTCATCTTCTGTTTAGCAGCATTCGATATGTGACGTCCTTATTTTTGTATTTCTACTTTCCTGGAAGTTATCTACTCTGATGTTGACATTCATAAAACATGATGGCATTTGAAAACTCACAGATTTGCTTGTCATGAGTTGATTATTATGCTATCTTCTGTTAACTGCATTTTCTCTGTTACTAGTTGCTGGAGCATGCAGTGTGTGATGTTGGTCTTATATGGTTAATGTGTATTTTACTTGTTTTTGCACTTTACACTTCCATGCATATATGAAGAACTTGATTGAAATTAATCCAACAGGTGGGTCCCTTTGAAAGGGTACAAAGAGAATACCTCTTCTGGATCCACTGTTTTGGTGGTTATTATTCATAACAGCTGAAATTCATTCTACTAACTGTGAATTTTTTGGATAAGATTTCCTTCAAGCAATCTTGCCTTTGAGGTCTCGATTGAGTTGGGAAACCATCAAATTGGTCTCAGATATTGCTATTGCATGTTTGAGTAAGTGTGGTATTGATGTTTACTGAGTTCAGAGAGGATAAGTGAATCATTGATTTGTCTGGTTGGTCATACAACTCATACTGCTTCCTATGACTTATCGCAAATTATCACCCTGCATTTTGTGTCTTAAATTCCTAGTTAGACATGCATTTTTCACAATAGCATGAAGTGCATAAAACTTGTGCAACCCTAGAAGGGCTTGATGTTTCATCAGAATCTTGTGCGGCTTGTGCAATTCACAGTTTTCATGTCATGAGGTTGATTAACATTGAAATCCTTAACCCTTGAACAATAGGGTAAAAAGTTGATGACCAAGATTACAAATAAACGGTTGAAAATGTTAACAGTACAAATGTTTCAGAAGTTTAATGTTTGATGACCAAGATTCCTTAACGAGGGGAGCAATTACAAACAGTTGGAACAGTTGAGAAGAGAAAATCTTTATGTTCAGAGATGCACTCTGGTGCTGCACTATAGCATGCAATTGCTTTTGATGTCAAAATTTAACTGCATATTGAATTATTAACTGAGAAACTAGAGAGATTACATTATCCGAAACATCCATCATACTTAGTAGTTGTACGTTATGTTGAAGTTTCTTAGTTCTGTCCATATTAAACAATGTAACCATCATGATTTATGCTGAAAGGAGATTATCAAAGTTTTCATGAGCCAATACTTATAAAGAAAAAGTTATGATACTGCCAGAAGAAGCAACACTTAGAAAGGGTCATGAGACCAGTACACATATAAGAGCATCGAAAAGTTTTACTTTATGCACTCTCTCTTCCTCCTACATTATGGATGATCGAGCTTTCCCAAATTGCGTTGCTTGTCATCGATCAAGCGCTTCTTGATGACAATATCTCCCAAAGTTACGTAGGTTGACAGTCTTCAGTTTTTATTGGAGTTCTGTTGCTTGATACAGGAGGAAGTGAAAATAAACTGCTTACACCTTTTTTTTAGCTTTGGATAAACTCAATGTTTCGTCCTTTGGAGGGTCAATAGTATTGTGCAGAGCCTTCAACCAGGGAGAAATTTGGAGCATGCTCACTATATTCAACGATTGCAGATGGTGGAAGGCGACCTATGCAGATCTCATGCACTGTTGTGAAAAGTGGGAATAACTCTTGCCATCCGCGGTGGCTTAAAACTTCGTACACCTCTCTAGCTGTTGATACGCCCTTCATGAAAAACATTAAAAACCAACCAACTTAGCACATTCAAAAACTTATCTGTATTAACATGATTGGTTTGTTTGAGAATCCAGCTTGAACGATTAATTAGTCCAGATGTTCCCTTTAACTTAATTTATCCTCTTCCCTCTGCTTTTTTATTACTGAGCTTATACTTCAGGGATGTGATTTGTGTTACAATGGCATTTGTTTGCATCCAGTCAATCTTCTCTAGAGCTCATGCTGGTGTGAATTGTTTTAGTGAGATTTGATGTATTTATTTGAATCCAGAAAATCTTTACACAATTTGTCTTGGTATGAATTGTTTTTCTTTGTTTTTCATGCAATATCTGCTTGTGAAACTTTGTCGTTTACAAAAAACTGAATAGATTTCAGCATTTGTATGGTTGAATGTCTGAAATTATCGACTGATGAAATTTTGTTCTCATTTTTTCCCCTGAAAAACTAACCACACCTCCACTTCAATGCATAATCATAATATCTGATCAAAATGCTGGTTAGATTGTGTACCTGTAGTTTCTGGCCCTGCAACAACTCTGCTTCAAGCTCATCGAAAGACCTGGATGTAGAACAAACAAATGGTCAACTGACTGACGTAGAGAACCTAGTCTCAAACTAATCATAGAGCCAATTTGACTGTAACCAAAAACTTCGAGCAATGAAATAAAGACCTTTTTCCACCATTCCTTGCAAAAGCTTCTGCAACCCTCCTGTTTCTTCCTCCCACTGTCATGAAAGAAAGATCATAGTATATTTTGATTGAAAGATGCTTAGTAATTTTATGCTTAAAAAAGAAAGGAAAATGAAATTGGAAACACATACAGCATGTAGTAATGAGATCGGCTACCCCACAGCTCTCGAAGAAGGTGCTGTCCCTAACAGATGGGAACATGAGCTTTGAGAAGGCTCTCATCTCTCTCAAACCAATTCTCATTATGGCTGCCTGGTAAGAAGATATGACAATTGACAAACAAGAAAAGAGAGTTAATGAATAGTTCAATGTGAATCTTCTGGTGAACCACAGTGAAATACCCAAATGACAACTATACCTTGGTGTTATTTCCCATCTCTAAGCCATCAACAAGACCTGGGTTGAGATTTATATATGATCAGTATCTTGATTTTCAGTATTTAAGAAGAAATGGTGAAGGGGAAGAGTATAAGAAGAAAAATTTTAAAGACTTTGAAAACCTGCTGCAATAGCCACTACATTTTTTAATGTCCCACACAGTTCAACACCCTCCACATCTTGGACCTGCTCATTGCAATAAAACACAAATGTAAATTGTGACATATCCCTGTTTCTAAATCACAGAAGAGGCCAATAGCCTGGAAAACGTTTCTGGCTAACTGTTATAAGCCTTGAGCTATTTTACATATAGAAGCACGATTAGAGGTTAGAAACCATACAGAGCCAGAGTCTTTTGTGTTTAATTCTTGTACATAAAATGTATAATAGAAGTTTTATTTAATGTTTGAAAGAAAATAGAAAACTCACAGGGGAAACTAGGAAATAGTGAGTACTAAACAGGTGAACCCATCTCTGTGCAGCCTCCTTATCCTCTCTGTATCCAACTGTAGCTTCACTGAACTTTTCCACTGCAATCTACATTGCCAATCGAACCCTTTTTAGGTGCACATTTGAATAGGAATACAGACTCTTGAATGTTGTTTTTTCCTTCGTTAGAGCATTTTTTTTTTGTTTAGGAAAGCAAACATATTGCATTGTTTGTAGTTTTACCTCATTAGCGATGTTTGCGCCCATGAGAACGCAACAGTTAATGCCAAGTTGTTCAGAGATGAGGGTGGAAATCATGCATGGTCCTTCCTTCTTGACCTCCATACCCTTGATGAGTGATATAGCCTCAACATCATTTCCTTTTATTTTCCCCACAAGCCTCTTGCATATTCCTTCCATGAACTGATGGGGAGTCACAAAAACTAGCATGTTTGCATCTTTTACTGCAGAAAAAGCCCCCACGAGAATTACATGATAGAAGAAGAATCACAGGTTCCATGATTTCTCAATTCTCAAATCCTAGTTCAGTAAAAACAGGAAAAGAATTACCTGCATTCTCAAGGTTTGGGTCAGCGACGACATTTTTGCCTAGTTTTATTCCGGGAAGATACTTGACGTTCTCCTGTTAAGATGGGGAGTTAAAAGAAAAAACTTAAGAAATTAGAGTCATGGTTTGAAATGTATAGAAGAGGTATTATGAAATTGGCAGGTGGGTGAAGCAATTACGTTTGTCTGGTTGATGACGTCTGTGAGTTTCTCGCCGTTCGGTAAGGTCTCCTCATACACCCACATCTTCACTTCATCTGAATTTTGTTGATTAACAAAAGAGAAGTAAAACTTCAGCACTCATATCTTTATTTCATGAATGCATATCATGTTCTTTGATTGTTTTGAATTTGAAAGTGGTTCATGTTTTTGGATCGTGCCCAGTTTGACTTTCTAGGTTTAGTAATTCATAAATTAAAGACTGTAATAGAGTGTTGTGAATGAGGAAGATGACTATACTAACCATGAAAGGAGCTTAGCTTTAGAGTGTTGGAAGCAATGAGCTTTGCAGCCACACTACCCCAATTGCCGCTACCGACTACAGTTACCTTGTATTTTTTCCCCATTGTATCATTGTTGGCTAAATCATGACCAGTTGTATTTTCTTCCCCATGAAACTGCTGGTTTTGTGGAGCTTCTGCAGCTGGAGCCATTAAAAACTAGAGAGAGAGAGAGAGAGAGAGAGAGATAGAAAGAGTAGTTTTAATGGAGGTTGAGGAAGGGTAGGGGGAGAGTGAATTAATGGCGCTTGGCTTAATGGGTTATTTCAGGAGGGGGGGAAAAGTAAAAGTTGGGGAAAGGGGGGCGGAGAGGACGGACACGTTCCGTGGGAAACAATGCGGATACTTGTAAATCTGGCGATCTCCTCTATGTTTTAAGTCTTTGTTTGTCGCCACCTATTCTCTCTCTCTCTCTAATGTATATCTGTCAACTTCAGTTTTTAAGTTATTTTTTGGACCAGTAACCTAAGTTTTTGAAAGAGCTTTTTTGCGGTTCAAAGTTTTTAAATCAGCTAAATTTTTGTACACATAATATTATCATTATTTGAGCACATGTTAACAAAATTCAAGTTTTTAAGTTCAACAACCCCCGTGCACAAAAAACAGAGGGGGCTAAGCTCAGACTACCTATATAACCTAATATATATGAGTCATGGGTGCTTACATACCAGAGAGAATCGTACACTACCCCATGCATATCATAATTGGCACAGAGAATACTCTTTGGCTTTATCTCTGACACCCTTCACTTCAATACATTTTTTACATTATTCTCTCTGTAGTGGAAACAATTCTTTTTCAATTGTTAGTTACATGAGAAAGAAATTAGGAAGAAACAACTCTAGGCTTCATCTCAACTCTGTTGAACTCCCCATGAATTAGATTGATTTTGTTATGCATTTTAGGCTTCATGAATCTTTTTTTTTTTGAGGTTTTGTTAAAAAAGTCCTTGAAAAAATGTCATTGTAATTTTAATCCTTATTTTTTAAATTTAGTCCCTACTTTTATGACTTTTATGTCTAAAACTAAGGACTAAATTTATAAAAAAGGATTAAAATCACAATGACTTTTTTTATGGACTTTTTTTACATTTTCTATTTTTTTTATTTATATGCGGATTAATATGGAATAGTTAGCGTCTTAGCAACCAGACATTTTTTGAGGAGGCGTGGGGTTCAAGTCTATGCAGTACTGAAATTGTCCACATAATTATGTAGAATTGTTAGAGGACAGTGCATAATTCAAAGATATACAAATATATATACTCCCTGAAGTTTCACTTCTCCTTTGTGTTTTGTGAAGAAACTGAAAAATACATGTGCAATGTGGCTTTAATATTTTTTTTTTGATATAAACCATTACATGAGCTGCCCGAAGAGCTTGAACTCAAGACCTCCCCCATAGGGGAGGGGATGCCTAACCATCCGGGCAAACCCGGATTGGCGCAATGTGGCTTTAATAAGATTAGAGCATTCAGCTAGAAGGTTTAGAAATGCTATACTTTCCAACTAACAAACTTATCAATGAAGTTTATGTCAATGTGTTCTAAAGCGGGTAAAGATACATTTCATGGGCTGGATGAGACTCGTTATGTACCATAACTTTGTAAACTACCTTACTCTTAAGAAAAAAAAAAAAAAAGAATAAAAACAAAACCAGTTCTAGAAATTTTTTGGGGAGCAAACCAAGCTAAATTTGAGCTATACTAGCCCAATATTACACACATTAATACTGTGTCCATGAAGTGATATCTTGGCCATTACAGTAAACGGTTAAGATCATCTTGTCTATCACATAATTTTGGATGTCCACAAGATGAAATCAGGAAATTACATGTTGCACACATGATGTTTGGATCTGGAACTAACTATACATGATCAGGGGAGTTAACATGGGCCTTAAATGGCCCAACTATGGTCCTCGGCCTATAATTTGGCTTTCAAATACTCGAGCCCAACTTGGTAGCCAGATATAGGACCATACTAAGGACTGGTTAGTCAGGCAGACATGCATGCCGTATAGTCTAGCCTTCGAGCTGAGTGGTGCTGTTAAACATCAAACTGTAGGTGATTTCATGGCCCAGCCCAGTTCACATTGAACTAAGAATGGTTGTGATAAGGTACTGATGATGCTGAGAATGATGTTGTTTTGTAGAGCTAGAAGACCATGTATATATATAGGTCATCCAACCTAATCATAATCTTCACAATAGAAGATTTTCGAGGTAGGACAGTTTAAAGGATCATCCCTAGAGTCTCCTCATTTGATACCCCAATATTGTTCTCAAAACTATTTCATACATACATACATACTACTACATTTCACTAAAATCATTTTGAGGAGGGATATTGCAACATACCGTATTGTGACACTATTGCAACATACTTTTTATGGGGCCCACATGAAGATGGTTTGAGGGTTAATTTTTTTGTAGGGATGCTCTCCTCATCACGTAGATCATCATATTCGAAAATCAGCCCCTTCTAAAAATTCTAACACCTTAAAATTAGCCTATGATAAAAGGGCAAATTATGGACATTTTTTTAGACCGTTGATTTCTTTTAATTTCCCATAAACTTTTGATGAGGTTAGAACTTTTAGAAGGTGCTGATTTTCGAATATGATGACCTACATGATGAGAAGAATATCCCACAAAAAATTAGCCCTCGACCCATCTTCATGTGGGCCTCATAAAAAGCATGTTGTAATACTGTGGCAATAAGGTATGTTGCAATATCCCTCTTCAATCATTTTTGGCATTTTGTTTTCTCCTTTTTTTCAACTTTTTGAGGCTTTTTTCTTCAATAAAAGACAGAACGGTTATATAAGGACTACTTCATTTTCGCAATTGCTAGAATCCGTGTCACAAATTCCTCAACGACGTAACCAACTCATCTCCTCAATAAACAAAGTTAAAACTAGTTCGCGTGTTTTGCATGTTGAGATGATCCAAATTAGTAGAAACTAACACCTAAAAATACCACAATAACCGCTTAAAGGTCACCCCTTTTTTTTTTCCTTTTCTTTCTTGTTAAAGCTGAAAGACACCTCACCTCAACAAGCTTAACATGCATTCTAGGTCACTCTTTACACTTCTTATCTCCAAACTTACATATATGGAGAACTTGTTTGCTATAAATTCTCAAAACCCATCTCTCCAAATCATTCATCCTTTTCTTGGTTGCCCTAAATAGTTCATCATTTATTATATCATCACTTTGTTTGTTATACTTCTCTTCCAGGCCTATATAAACCAATCTCTCTTAGTCTCTTAATTCTCATCTTGTGGGTATTAAAGAATTAATGGAGAAGATTAGTAAGGTTGTCTTGGTTGCTCTCTCATTGGTTTTGGTTCTTGGATTAGTCGAAAGCTTCGAGTTCCATGAGAAGGACTTGGCATCGGAAGAGAGTCTTTGGGACTTGTATGAGAGGTGGAGGAGCCATCATACGGTGTCTCGCGATCTCAAAGAGAAACATAAGCGTTTCAATGTATTTAAAGCGAATGTCGATCATGTTCACAATACCAACAAGATGGATAAACCTTACAAACTGAAATTGAACAAATTCGCGGATATGACCAACCATGAATTCAAGAGCTCCGGCTATGCTGGCTCGAAAGTGAAGCACTACCGAATGCTCCGAGGTAGTCCACGTGTGACTGGTAGCTTCATGTATGAGAATGTGAGCTATCTGCCGCCGTCTGTCGATTGGAGGAAGAAAGGTGCAGTAACTGATGTCAAGGACCAAGGCCAATGTGGTAAGCTAATTGTTTAACAGCATGCTTAATATCATGTTTTTGAGTGACTAATACTTGATATTGATGTTTATGATTAGCATTATAATTAAACTGTAATTATGTGATAATGATTATTTTCAGTGTCTTTTAATTAACTTAGATTGATCTTGTTAAAATTGCAGGTAGTTGCTGGGCTTTTTCAACTGTAGTTTCTGTTGAGGGTATAAATCAAATCAAGACGAAGAAGCTGGTTTCGTTGTCTGAACAAGAACTTGTCGATTGTGACAATAATGATAATCAAGGTTGTAATGGGGGTTTAATGGAAAACGCGTTCGAATTCATTAAACAAAATGGAGGGATAACAACAGAACAAAACTATCCGTATAAAGCAGAGGACGGGACCTGTGACGCATTAAAGGTAGACTAATATTATCATTAATCTCATAAGGTCGAACATTATACCCAGATAATCAGCTAGAGCACACGCAAAACACATTTTACGTTGATATCTGAAAATTTTCTATTTAACATATAGTCTGTTTTGACAAGGGATTTGAAGGAAGGATTTTGTGGGGACCAGGGATTTCGTGGAAAAATCATGTTATATTTTTCCTCAAAATCTCTAGTCCCCACAAATTCCCTCCCTAAAATCACTTATCCAAACAGACTAACAGTTTACTTGAAAAAACAGAAGTGATTAAATATGTAGTTACTGCGTATCGTTGGTCATACAGGAGAATTCTCATGTGGTGATGATCGATGGACATGAGATGGTCCCTGTTAACGACGAGGATGCCTTGATGAAAGCCGTCGCCAACCAGCCAGTATCTGTTGCAATAGATGCTGAAGGTCAAGACTTCCAGTTCTACTCAGAGGTATGATTTTGGCTTGTCAAACAAATATTAAATTCATAATTATACCAAAACATGATTCAAAATTGAAAACAAATAAAAGTACATCAAAATCTATGTGATTAAAATGACTTAATTTCATTCTAATTAATCGAATTCGACAAACAATTTTGCAGGGTGTATTCAATGGAGATTGTGGGACAGAGCTTGATCATGGGGTGGCAATTGTGGGTTATGGAACAACTTTGGATGGGACTAAATACTGGACAGTGAAGAACTCATGGGGACCTGAATGGGGTGAGAGAGGTTATATTAGGATGCAGCGTGGCGTCTCAAAGAAAGGGGGACTTTGTGGTATAGCAATGGAGGCCTCATATCCTATCAAGCAGCAGGCCTTCTCACCAAACGCAGCAAAAGCAAGATCCTCTGTTAAAGATGAACTCTAGAGTCATTCCTTTCTCCCCTTGTTAGTCAGTCTTTTGAAATGTTTTCTCTCATAAAGGCATAAATTTGTTTCACAAATTTGATGCATAGATATATGTTGTAGTGTTCCTATGGAGGAATTGTCTTGTTATTAGTATAGTTATATAAGTATGTATGGTTATGTAGATTGTATTGGATTTGAATAAAGTTTTAGAAATTTGTTTGAGATGCTGAAGATTAAATTCATCAATTTGTGGACTAATCAACGATGTATGTAACCATAGCCTTTATTTTTCATATATGTTAACTAGAACTGAGAAATTTGGTTCCCAATGAACAATTACGCCTTAACACTTCTATAAATAAAAAATGAGTCTATTTTTTATGAAATTAGTTACTCAAAACTAAAGGAAAATGAACCGAAACTGTCAATTACAACAGACACTACCAACTATACTAATTAGCAAATGATATAAAAAGCAATGGGTTTTCTCTTTGTTTGGTATACACAAGGTCATAGAACCTCAAAGTTCTGTACACACTATATATATATATATGGAAAATGTTAAACTTACTGCATTTTTCTACTGCAAACCTCAAAGTTTTGTACACACACTATATATATATATATATGGAAAATGCTAAATTTACTATATTTTTCTACTGCAAAGTTATCCCACGATTTTCAAATAATCTCACATCCACCGTATATATATTTCCTTTGTTTTTTTTTTTTTTTGATGGGAAGTGGGACTAGACATGGTTTTGGGGTCGCACATGAATCCATGGTGTTAATTTGGAGTGAACTTAAAAATTTAATTTTATCAAATGGTCCCAACGGAGAATAGTTTGGCATCCTCTACGTTAATTAATGAAGTAAGCTGATACTCTAAAAATAGTAATTAGTTCACCTTTCATTCTCCACAAACCCCAAAATTCCGTACACAAATGAAGTCGGAATCTTTTTTTTTTTTTAATTTCTCATAAGTTACAATGATCTAAACGTTAATTTTTGATTAAAAATTTAAAAAATGGTTAAGAAAATTTAAAAAATGGTTAAGAAAACGAACAACGAACAAATGCCCTTTTCTTTTAGGGTTACCGTAGAAGTAGTTTTTTTTTTTTTTTTTAAAGTCAGAAGGTGTCCCTCCCAAGCGAGGCTGTCAACCATATCGGCGGCTTGGCCCAAAACATGTTCAGGGAAGAAGTTTTGCCCCATTGGGCTAAGTTGTGAGCAGGCATATGTTCAGGGAAGAAGTTTTGCCCCATTGGGCTAAGTTGTGAGCAGGCATATTACAAATTCTAGGGACAAAAACAAAAGAAATGACTTCAAACTTGGACTTCCAGCACTTGTCATGAAGCAAGGCATCCGTGTTCCACCGTAGAAGTAGTTGAAAGATGGCATGTGTGCATCATCCTAATTGGAAATCGACCATTCCTACAACGGATCCATTAAATTTCACTATCTACAGTAGATTTAAATTCTGGTAAATTTAACGGATACTTTTTCTTTTCTTTTTTTCTTTTTTTTTTTTTTTTTTTATCAAGGGTTAGAAGGAAATATAGAGGGATGCATAATACGGACGAGTAGGGAAGACTTGTTTCTATCGCTTCATAGTTCATGCTCTTTCGTTATACGAGGTTGGGCGGACACATTAAACCAGGCATGATGACCTCTAGTGGTTCCCCACGTGTCGCACATCTACTAGACAACGTGCCTAAATGCTATTGTTTATGACCGGTAAAGATAAGAGGCACTATTTTGTCCACCAAATTTATAAGTATTTTGAAGATTACATCCATCTTCTAACCATTAGGTGTTACCCAAACCATCAATGACCGCATAAGAGCATGTCACCATGTCTAGTGGAAGTCCTCAAACCCCTCCCCTAAACTATTACATTTGAGGGTTAAGGGATGGACAAATCTACTGGAAAAACCTCAAAAGTCATAGGAATTTAATGCGGCCCAAAGAAATTAATGTGGTAGGAATTACAGTGCTGCTGTTTGGCCCGACCATATTACAAAACAAATACCAGATTCTTATGTGGCATGATGGGTTCCACTGCCACATAAGTTGGAAACCCTCTCATAATACTTTTAGAAGGGGAAAAGTGGTAGGTCCCACCGTGCCACATAAGTATCTGGCATTTATTTTGTAACATAGGTGGGCCAAAAAGCTTTATTGCAGGAATTAACATCTAATAGTGCTAGTTGATTTTCAGGTCAAATTCCGTCCATTGATGAACCTCAAAAGTGTCAATAAATTTTTTCTCTCTCATCACTTTGTAGGACAAGATGCAATACCTGGGCGGTGGTGGTTCTACCTGGTGGTAGAGCCTCAGTTGATCCCTCACACTCTCAAATCCAACTTCAAATTTAAAACCGAAAGAAGATTTTAGTTGTTTGAATTGTCTATAGTGCTTGCTCATATTTCAAAAAATATTTTTTTGGTTGTTTAATTGAAGTATCTATTGTCCTTATTCTTTTAGCTCTAACATATGGTCAACCCAAGTCTTCTATGACCGCAGTATAACACGGCTAGAAGATGGAAAGTAATGTCCACCCACTTGTAAGGGTGGGTTAAAAAAAAGCATTCAAGAGAGTAGCGGACCATTAGACGGATCTTGGTGCAGAAGTGAAGAAGATCGACGCCATGGATGACGTGGGTGGGTGAGAAAGTCGATCACGAGAGAGAGAAGACGGAGACACGACGCTCTCTTACGCTGCCTGCCAGCTACACTGACAGTACGGGATTGGTCAAACCATTTGACCTTCAGGAGAGCAACGTGACATGTCAGCTTAGTATATCACATATGGCTCATACTGCCTGATGATCAGTACTCTTTTACTACTACATAAAAGAGATAATCCTTTCCTGGGTTTGATGCTCTGTTCGTTCTTTTATTATTTATGGTTATATGATGGTGCATGATCATCCTGTACTCCAAGAGTTGGATAACAGGTACGGCTTGGTGATCCATCTCATTTAATTATAAGCTCGAACAACCGTTACAAATTACAATTTTACTAATAATGCTATTAATCAGAGTTAGCAAAAATATGATCCTATCCAATTACTCTTCACTATTTTGTTAGGGTTAAGGGTTGAAATTGATTCATTTCCTTAGAAAAATGTAAAATCAATCAATACAATAGTTTGAAAAATATTTCATTTGATAAATTAGTCATAGTTAGAACTTGATAGTCCCACCAACCTGCCTAGCTAAGGTCTATTAGGGACAGTGGATCCACCAACAGATATATAAAAATATAATATTGACGACTCTCTTACAATCTTAAATTTTTAGAGAAAGTGGTTGTTCTACGTAATATCGGAATAGATGTCCCAAAGAAGTTAATATTTCAAATCCTATCGCTAGAGAGAAGAGGAAAAAAATAGAGCCCCGCATTATAGATGAGGGGGAGTATTCGTAATAGTTGATACACCCCATAATCTACATAAATATAATATTGATAACTCTTTCTATAAGTTTGAGCTTTTTGAGAAAGTGATTGTTCAACAAGGCCGACCCTAACCTTGACTTGTTGCCTATAAATATATAATTACTATGTACCCATTCCACCTAAATCAGCCCCTCCTACTTTATTATGTGATGTCGCAACACCTTCCACTTGCACATCTAAGACTTTACAGTTCTTGAATGTGTTTGATCCTGCATAAGAGGAAAGTTGTGGACCGAAAATAACTTCACAAGCAAGGCCGCGAATTTTTTTCTGTCAAAACCGATGGACAAAAGCTTTTTAGGAGAAGTATTAGAGAGATGCTAGAGGGACCACACAAATCATAATGGGTGGTGGATTGAGGATGACACCTCAATCTGTATAAAAAAACAGATTGAGGGATCGGTCCCTCAAGCATTTCTCGAAGTATTATAGTTGTCTCACACATTTTAAAAAAAAATATTTTTTGAGATTTAGGTAACTACAACACCTTAACTAACCAACCCCCATCCCAAAATTGTGGCTGGGAAAAAATTGAAAAGTTCCCAACACCTGGAGCACTACAGCATTAGTTATCCTCAATAATATTTATTAGTACTCTCTTACTTTCCTAGCTGCTATGTGGGTTACTGGACCGTACATTGCTCTTCGGCTAGCTTCCAGTTTGAACTTCGGAGACATCGAAGTAACTGGATACTCCCTTGCATCCTACTTTAAGGAAAAATCCCTGCTCCTCTTTTGTCACTTTTTACCCCCTTATGTAGCCCTAGTTTCTTCTTCTTCACAGGTTCGTACAGTCTATGCTCTATACTGTATACCACAAAAGCACTGGCGGATAACGACTCCTTTTTTTAGGCCCATAGTAGAAATACAAAAGAACATTTTAAGAGAATCAACAATTCATTGTCTATTTTGATTGTGTAAAAAAGTGAAAAATAAAAAAATAAAAATACTCCCCCAATTGTATAAATTTTAAAAAATTTAAAAAGTTGAATGGACTCTTACCCAGAGCGTTATCGGGCGATATCTGAGAGGCTGTCCAGGGCTATGCTAACTCTCAGATTTCGCCCAGCGTCAGGGACCTTCTCAAACATGGCCTAGCTAAATTTACAAATTTTTTAACAAGTTGCGTAATTATACACAACTCTCTCTTGTAAGAATTGTGGTCACAATAATTAATTTTATATTTAATAAACCGGATTAATCCTATCCATATCTTAGAGGGGTACATTGTACTATGATACAATGTGTTACACCGTATCGTTATTGCACAATTTTAGTAAGTATCTAATTGGAATTCCTTGATGGTTAGGGTTTCCTAATTAGAATCAGTTTCTATATTGGGTCCCAGTCCTCTCTCTATATAAACATATGAAGGCTAGGAGATCCATCATCCTAAGTGTTA